>JAVJGG010000058.1:1760359-1878389 GCA_035590195.1 Aviceda cuculoides
GCAGTGCTCAAGGCCAGGTTGGATGGGGCTTGGAGCAACCTGGTCTGGTGGAAGGTGTCCCTGCCCACGGCGGGGGGGTGGAACTAGATGGTCTTTAAGGTCCCTTCCAACCCAAACCGTTCTGTGATTCTGTGATTACCATGCATTTTGTAATTAACACTAATGGACTGACGCTAGAAATAAAACCCTTAAAATGGCAATTGCAAAAACTTGGCTTTCGTTAAGCTGTGAAAATTTCTTCTAAGGGAAGTAAAAAGGCCTTTGAGAACTGAAATGTACCTAGCACTGGCAAAAGCATAGAGTGGATAATCTCACACTCGCAGGGAGACAGACAGACTGGATGATCTTTGGTCTCTTTCATCTCTCACATTTCAGATTCAGGTACCAATGCGTATTTAGTATTAGCCTGGCTTAGTTTTCTGTTCTCACTGTGGTAATCTTTGGCCTGCTTTGCTTTCTGAGTAGGAACTCATGTAATATATTCAGTATCAATGTAATATTCAGCTATCTTCTTCTTTTGCTTTGGGCTGTTTCTTCAGATTACAAAATGAAGAATGCCTCTAAAACTGTAAAAAAATTTATTTGGAAGCCAGCAGTAGAAATAAATTATCCTTCTTCCTATTTTATGTTAGCTGTGAAATATTTCTGGCTTTCCTTGGTAATATATTTTATATTTTTAAAATAAATATCACTCAAAAACCCAAGAAAAGCTGCTTGTCTAAAAAGATAGACTAGTTTATTTCAGAAGATACAGAAAACCCATAAATACAATGTCCATTATAGCCTCTTCAGCTGGCAAGAACAAACATGGTACAGTCTTGGCATTATTTTTGACAATACGAATATAATTGACTAAGAGACAGGGTAATCTAACGGCAACAGCTTTGGCACGTTACAGCGAAGCCAAAAAAATGGGAGCCGTTAGTTAATATCCTCAGCCTAACCCTGCTATAAGCGCATTGACTCCAGAACCTCTGTCGCTCGCGAGGGGTGTTCAGGGAGGATGGGGTCGCGAGGGGATGAAGGCCCCCGCGAGCGAGACCCCGCTCCGCACCTCAGCAAATCCACGCTCGGCTCCCGGCATCGCCTCGGAGCTCCGCGGGGAGACGGTTTGTGCCTCCTGCCTCCGCGTGGTCCGCCAGAATTCTTCCCGTCCTCCACCCTGAAACACCGTCTCCCTTCTTCGGCTGAGCAAAAGCCGTGTTCCCAAATGCACCCCCTGCCCCCCCCGCGACCTGCCAGCAGCTGGGACAAGTCCGCTGTTTAGCAATTAACGGCAATTAGCACGTTTGGTTGGGGAGACGGCGGCAGCGGCGATGTGCTGCCGGCGGCCGGCGTGGTGGGAAGGGGTGGGAGCATCGCCCCGCCGGGGAGAGGGCACCCCGCCGTTCCCGAACCGAGGAGCCTTATGCCTTTCCTGGAAAAAAATGTATGGTCCTACTGGAAGGTTTTGATGTCACTATAGCCGGGGATAAGGAGAGTTAAAAGGAGGCAGGAAAACGCGTGCTCTGCGCTTCGTGTGGCTCGCCTACGTGCTGTATCTGACGGCTAAAAAAGATTTGAATGGAATTAGCAAATTTTTTAGAATAAAGCGTTTGTTTCCTCAAGCCTGCCTCTCAGACCTTACTTGCGGCGACCTGCAGTATCCCGTTTCACACCTATTTCGGCAAACGCCGATGGTGACATCTGTTGGCTTTGCTACGTTTCATTTTAAACGGAAAGGTACCAAGTCCTGCAGCCTGCGTTCACCGTGAGATGAGGGTCAGAAATCCCCCTTTTCTCATTATCTGCCAAAGCAACCCCAGTCAGCCACGATTCTTGTCTTCAGACTCACTCTCCAGCCTCTAGCTAACCAAAATGCTGGTGCCCATTTAAACCAGGCACCTGGTCTTCCTGCTTTGCGGGAGCTTTTGCTATCACAGCAGAAGGGAGGAGAGGACATGTTTGAGTAAAGCTCACTTTAATAAAGAAAATAAGGTTTATTATTAGGTTGAATGAAAGATAGTGATATTTTGTGCCTTGGCCATAATCCCTTTAGCTGACCTGGTATGATCATAAGGATCCACTATTGGAAGAAGGCCTGGGATATTAATATTTCTAATGTAAGTGACATTAATTGGGTTCTACACTGTGTATTGAAAATAAGGGACTGTTGGTGTAGTTAGAAGGATTCGTGCATTACTAGGGATGCCATTAGATGTGTAAACTACATGCAGCATGTTTTTTTATTGCTGTTTCCAAATTGACTTTAGGTGAAAGCACAGCTGGGTGCTTAACACAGTGGTGCGGAGGAAGCAAGCATTTAAATATTCAGCTCTCGCTTTTTGAAAATTGCACTGCCATTTCAAAAGTGCACTCTCTTTTAGGAAAATAAGGCCGTAAAGTCCTGCTGCAGATGACTGACAGTGCCAGCTCTCCATCAGTCTTCCATTCCTCTCATCACTGGTTAATTCTCCGTTTAGTTGGCATGACTAAATTCTATATTTTCTGCTCACACAGCAAGAAAAAGTACTGTCTGTGCTGTCTTTGTAGAGATATTAAGCACAAAAAAAAATAACTTTTGCATTAAAGACCTCTTCTTCCAAGATCACACTTGCAAATAAGGGCCTGAACCTCCACTCACTGATGTCAGCAGCAGTGGCCGACGGATCAAGCTATAAAAAATCTTGGCTCTTGAAAAACTACATGCAGAATGTGATGTTGGATTTGGTCTGTTTTAACAGAGATACTGGCTTCCTTAGCTGTTGTCTTGCAATGGGCCCAGATTAATATGTAAATGACACCTGTTTGGAATAACAGAAGGAAGTTACTTGAATTTAGAGACCAGCTAAGGCTGCAGTTGCCACCGAAGAAGCAGCTCTCCTTCCCACTGCTCCCGACCGGACATCCGTCTGCCTTACGACACCCTTGTCCTCCTTTTGGCGCAAGCCGTCACACAGCTGCCTGTGGAAACACGACACGCGTTAAAAGTAACTAGGGGAAAAAAAGGCTGGGTTTTTAATCAGAGAAGCTTCGTGATCCAGTCCCTGCCACGGCTGCAAAAAGCCACGAGCACGGGCAGGAGGGAGGGTGTGTGACCGTGCAGCCACCTCCTCCAGTAGAAGCTTGGGTTTCGACTGGCTTCAGCTGGCCGCGAAGCCGCCCTTTAATGGTGCAGTCGCACGTCGCGCTGACTGCGAGCTGACCGCAGGAAGGGCTGTACCGTTCTCTTTTCCCTTCTTTCCACTTCCAAGGTCCTGGTCCGTTGGGTGGCCACGAGAGACCTGGATCAGCTTGCTGAACTACTGGGAAAATAATCAACGGTTCATGGTTGGGCCACCGCGCGGCCGCAGGGCCCTGGGAAGAGGCAGAAGGGAGGCCGCATGTGAGGGGGATAAACTGGAAACGTGCTGGTCAGCCGCAGCCGCCCTCAAAACAGATGAAGCGCAAAGCTGAATCGCGCCCTTGAAAAGCAAAGGTGAGCTCCGGCTGCTTCTGCACGGGCTGACAGCTACTCCGGAATGTTTTAGGGGTTCACTTCATCCCTGTCTAGATAATCTCAGTGCATGTCTTGTGTCAAGGTAGCATCTTTCTGTTAAGGAATATTAGGCTCCTTTTCATCCTCTGCCCAGCAGAGTCTTGTGCCAGATAGAGGAAGGTGTGCACGGAGTCACTTGATTTTTAGATCTACCTGATCCTCCCAGACACTAAATTATATTTATACCCAGTTTAAGACCACTTTAAGCTTGCTGGAATGGGGCTTGTGACCCCCAGTGGAAAATGGGTTTAGTCATTTCCCAGCTATGTTTCTCTATAGACGTCCAGATACATTTTGGTTTTTTACTCACTTCTTTCTTTATTTTATGTGGCTGATGAGTTCAGTGGCGTTTGAGGAGCCTCATGTGCCTCATTCTCTAATAGAGGAGAGTCATAATTAATTTTCTATTGAAGGGAACCTGTATAAGGATTCTTATCAGTAAAGGTTTCTGAGATAAAGGAGGGTGACAAAGTTCAGCTGAAGAAGGCTCCTTTATTGACAGAGGTAGCAAGCGGAGAGCACCAAAGTCTCAGTAAAAAACAAAACAAAACAAAAACAAAAACAAAACCGAAAAAACCCAAACCAGCCTTCTAACAAGCCTTATCATTAGTGATGCAAAACCAGTCCTGGCTGTTGCTGCTACTGAGATTTTTTTGTTATTCCCCTCCTCCTTCCTAGTTCTAATTCAGCCTTTATTATTTTGCAAGATTTTGCCAGCAGAAAAAACCTCCATACATCAAAGGGGGTAGTGAGTGGCTGGGACAAGGTTCTGTCGAGGGAGAGAATGGGACACTCGGCAGTAGGAGGAAGCGCTGTGCACTTAGAGATGAACAGTTTTATTTTAATCCTTTCATCTACTTCTTTAGCTCCTTTTTGTTTCAGTTGCCATAAACACTTGCTGTGGAGCCAATGTTCGGTACTGAAAGGCTTTTTCTTTTTCTTTTTCTTTTTTTTTTATTCCTCTCATTTCTGTTGAAACATGACACTCAAATTGGAGATAGGAGCAGAGATCAACAAACCCTGTCAGCTCTTGTCAACCCAGGTGTAACAGTGTGATCTTCTTAAATTGCTGCTAATCTGCCAAAGATCTCTTTATCTGCAGTCTCCATCATGCTGTTTGCTCACATTTGGTTAACACTTTAAATTTCCCTTTTGGAGGTGTCACTGTTTGCCATTTAGCAACTAAGAAGAACTGTGAGAGCAGCTTAAAGCACATGGATTTGGGAAGCTAGAAAAGCTGATTAGCTATTCAGGGAGAATAATCTTATTGAAAGTAGTAAGAGCTGTATAAAGAATGCTTTTCCCTTTCCTCGTAACAATCTTCTAATTATGTTGTCAAGCTTGCTGTCGTGTTCTCCCCCTGTGCCATTAAGAAACCGTTTTCTAAGTTAAGAAAGAGATTTCCAGATCGTGATGATGTTTGCTGATTTTTTTTTTTTATTGTTTAAAGAATCTGTGTGTATTAAACCAAACATTAAAAAATGATTCGCGGGAGCATAATTACCTGAGATGAGGCGCTCAAGGCTGTGGTGGTGGCAATGGAGGCAAGGGGGTGCTCGGCAGGCGGGGGGTTACTCTCCCATCTCAGTGCCGGGGGATTCCACCTCCCTGACTGGGATCTGAGTCTAGCAGGGACCTCTGTGACTGAAATACCGTCACGAATCAATAGTCACTCAAGGGGTCAGAAGCAAGGCCGGCAGATATCTGCAGCTGCAGGTTTCTGAGCAAAACCCGGCAATGTTTCTTGGCGAGGGATGGACAAGTCCATCTGTGCTCTAATCCACTCTTATTTTTCTGTTGTCCCTATTTTGATGGGAAGAATAGGAACCTAACTTAAATACTCCTTCAAGTTGGATGCCTGGTAATTTAGTGGCACAGCATGGATCCATTCACTGATATCGGCATGTCAGTGGACATACGATATCATACAATTAAAATAAAATGCACTAGTGGCCAAACAATACCCAGACCTGCTCAATGGTCTTCTTGTTTCTGATTAATGGCATAAATTTCACCCATCCAATGGGTTCGACTTTAAAGTTTCACTACTAGAGGTGAATCCGTTTGACCAAGCATAGTATCAGTGTTTATTCATTCACTTTTGCTGCTGAATGCCCAAATGAAACTTGAAGATCATATTAATAGCTGGTAGGATTAGAAGATGTAT
This sequence comes from Aviceda cuculoides, assembly GCA_035590195.1. NCBI lineage: Eukaryota > Metazoa > Chordata > Aves > Accipitriformes > Accipitridae > Aviceda > Aviceda cuculoides. The sequence goes on from JAVJGG010000058.1 coordinate 1,766,044, forward strand.
CAAATGATTCAAACCATAGCGCGGTTTAGGAAAAATCTGCAGAATAACCATTTTTATCAAAATTACTAGCATTGGTGGCGGTTCTGCCTTTATGCAATGTGTTCGTTATTGGGACACAGTGATTTGGTTTTCCCTAGCACAGTTTATGACTAAAGGTGTGTAGAAAGTGTTACTGAGCAAATATGGTGCACTGCCTAAGTTCTTCCTTTAAAAGTATAACGGCATGCCATCACACATTTCAATTTTCTGGGTGTTTCGCAGAGTCAGATTCCTTCCTCTCCCATTTGCCACTGTATGACTCCACTTTATTCAGCAAAATTACTTTTGATTTCAACAGCAAGAGAAAAGAATTTGGCTAGTAAATTTTCCATATAAAAATGCTTGTTACCTGAGTGAAGACAATTCTGCTTGACTGATGCAACTCACCAAAGTCTGTCCATGTTTCTTTTATAACAGAGCAACAGTAATTTTAGAAGAGATTTTTGGAAAAAAAAACCGTCATGTTTTTTACCACGTCACGTACAAAACTATTAGCCCACTTAGGTATACAGTTGGCCAATTGCGAGTTATTTATCCCCTTCTCACAACATAAATCAACCATCTTCTTTGTTGACCTATATATAGCAACAAATTCTCCTGCAGACTACCAAATCACGCCAGGTTCTGAACTGTTGTTTAAACCTTGGGAAACTCGGAGACAGGAACATGCCACAACCTGATCGCGAGTGCTGGCTGAAGGGCGCGTAATCTGGGGAATACTGCAGATCTCCTGAGCAACTTCTCCTGCGGTCTTTCGGCCGTCCTGCCTGCCCGCGTGTTCAGGAGCGCTCCGAAAAGTGTCCTCAGGTGCCGCGGTGACGTACCAGGCGTATGTCAGCCTACGGGCAACGTCGCCTGGGAGGGAACGGGAAGCGTCTTTGAAGTTGATAGACATATTGGCTGCCTTCTGTCATCAGGGTAAGAGAAATAATTGTGTTCTTTCTTGGACTTGCAACAAAAGGAGTTCACATTTAGTGCTCACTCTCTTTCAAGACTTCCATGCAGGGCTGCCACACAAACATATACTTTCTGCAACCTTTCATTTCTTTCCTCTGCCTCCCTCCTCAGTGCCCCTACTGAGAGCTCTTCCAGCAGAGGAAGAAACAAGCTTTTTCTGATCATCCTGATATTCTGATCATTCACAAGCTGTATCATTCTCGACCCAGAGTATATAATTGATTTTGATTATTCACAGTTTAAGCATGTCTCCAATGGATCACAACTTTTATGTGTAACCTAGGTTTTTCACGATTATTGCACTCCAAGTCCCCAAGATACAGGAGGATGCAGTTGATTTGAAGAGCTTGCCTTCTAATTTGATCCAAGACAGAGGTGAGCATGAATGAGGAAAGAAGGAAAGAAAGAAAGAATAGTGGGCTCCTACTCATTACATAGGTTAGTAATGTCACAGCTTGATGATTCTGAATAATTTTCAAGTATCCCTTTATAAGTGAATAAATAAGGACTGCTGTCATTACAGAGCTGTTGCACCACTATTTTTTGGCTGAGTTTTTTAAGTATCGCTTGCAGAAATGGGTCTTGAAGAGTAAAGGGACAGAAGGGAGAAGAAAAACAGAAGATACCATGTTTCCACGTGCATGGAGTAACACAGATAAAGAGCGTAGAGGAGAGTCTCCCTGAGATCCTGTCCGTGGATTACTTGCTGCAGTTTACCTGGCAGAACAAAGATGGAAGTCAATAGTCCAAAGTGCCAAGAGACAGGAACAGGGGACTGGGGGACTGAAGAGGGGCAAGAAGGTTAAAAAAGGGGGCCATCATGCGCTTCCTGCTGCGCTCGAAACCTGCATATATGAGTGAAGTCCAGATAAAATGTTGAAAGGAGGAAGACTAGATGCGAGTTAGAATTTGGTAACACTCATACCAGACTACTGCTAAAGGTTGAGCTGAGGGCTTAGAACAACGGCTGTCTGTGTGTGTGTGCTCATGGACAACGTTACTATCAACCTTAACTGTGGGGAAGATTAATTTCAACTAACTGTAGTCATCCAGAAGTCAAGTGTCCAGTCTAAACTCCGGAGACAGGCAGCGGCACTTCCAGAGCAATATTTATACCTTCTTGCAAGTAGGTTGTAGACGTCAAGAACAGAACTGAACAATGCATCAAAAGAGCCCTGTTTCTGCAGGATAATCTGCTTAAACTTGGATGTGCAAGTAATTGCTTTCATTCTTATATTGTCTGTTTTCTTTCCAAGACACGCAGAGGAACGTCAGGAAGTGTGCAGTGCATCAGATTCTAGGGTTTGGGGGTTTGTTACCCAGATACCCAGATAACACTATGTAGAGTCCATCCAAGTTGTGCTTATTTTGTACACAGCTGCTAAAAATCTCTCCCCATTTCTTGTGGTTACAAAGAGAAAATATCAGTTAAAAGAAAGCTAAGATCAATAACTGCAGTTTTTTGAGATAAAATACTTTGTGAAATAATTTGCAGCAAAAACCGTGACTGTAGTTAGACAGATACCTGATTATTAATATTCCATTACAAACTAACTTCAAAAGAGGCCCCAGGAGGAACTGCAGCTGATTCCACTAAAAAAAAAAAAAAAAAAAAATCCTGCAAATGGGGTATCGTCTCATTTGAAGACCCAACCAAATATTTCCTAAAGGTTAGACCACTGTAAGAAATCAGCAGAACATCTCCTCAGCTAGTTGTTCCCGTTGACCTGTTGTGCCCTGTGATCCTCCAGGATTTCAGTGCACCCACCACTGCCTTCATCCTGGGTGCAGCTTCCAGTTCGGAAGGGTTGTTTAAAAATGATAAGTCTTAGCAGAGATAAGAGGAGGAGCGGAGAAAGGGAGCGGTAGCCTTCGCAGTGTCCGATAGCTCCCTGCTGGACTGGTCTTACCAATGAATGTGACTTTGGACAAGGTCTCGATGGAAATCTCGGAGGGTAGGAAAGTTTCTGTTCTTGTGCTTGGCAAGGAAGGTTTGAGGGCGTTGCAGGGAGGCAGTGAACCGAACTGGAGCTTAGTCTGTGTTCCTAAGGTGAGCCAAAATCCCTTCAAGCCTCCAGGACTCCAGCAGACTGAGTCACCGAGGAGCTGGGGGGGTCCGGCCTGTTCCAGGCAGAGTGTGCACCCTTGGAGCACTATCTTTCCTGGTGTTTGCTTTTAATTTTTATGTTGAAGAACAATGAAATACATACTTCGGCCTGAGCGTCTTCATATTACCTACTGAGGTTTTCTTTGCAAATGTGCATACTTTGTTTGCGTTCTTCTGTGCCTCTTCTCTTTGGCTGGACCAACCTGTAACTAGAAGTCAAAGTTTTAGCACTGATGATACATTAGAGGGCACATGAATCCAAACGGGGTGATGAGCTCAGCAGAGCAGATAGAACATGCTCTGGGAGGTTATGGGTCAGAAAAGCTTAGGAACCACCAACTGCAGTATGTCTTCATATAGTGAAAGTTCACTGTTTAGGAGCATAGAGCTGTATCCTATATTCCCATTAGGAATACAGTATTATTAATATGCACTTCATGAATGATCTGTAATTAAATAATTAGGCAGTTTACATGAAGGGTATATATTTTCTAGCCGATGCAAAAAAAACCCCAAACAAACCAAACCTCTTCATTCTTCTTAACTTTCTAGTTCCACTGTCCAAAATTAGAGCTATAAACTCATGTTTCCTTGCCTTCTTCTCTGCCCTCTCACCAGCACTGGTATTTGGCTAGTAGGGTAGGATCAACTCCACATTCAGAGTATTGGAGACGTAGTGGAGATGCAATGTAAAGTCCAGGTCATCTGAAAAAGGTGACTACATTTGGTGACCCAAAGTAACCGCTAGACCCTTTTGACCGTATGTCTTGTGTACAATGAGAGCTTAAACATCTTTCTCCCATGTAGACTTTTGCATTGCAGACACCCACAGGTAGGTGTCTGACTGTGAAGACGAATGCCACTCATAAATTCCAAAAATTATTCCCAGCTTTTCTTATAGAGCAGCTGCTGCAGGTAGATGATCTGCCTGGGTGAGATGGAGAGTGTTTTCCCCAAGCTGCTTCTCCTTTTGCTTCTCAGTCACTGCCAAACAGGAAAGTGATCTTCCTGATGTCATGACATGCACTGGAGAAGGGAGTTAAGCCTATTTCAGCATCATGAAAAAATGTCTTCATGCCTTGTTTTTGGTCAAGTTTTCTAGCAGAAATAGGATCAAGTTTTACTTTTGTACGCAAACACGAACCAAACCAAAAATGACTCACATTTCAAAGGAATGGCACAAGGCTTCAAGGCTTTTCTTAGGCTCCAACTGAATTTTGCTACCCAGCCTCTAATATCATCATGTCTGTGTACAGCTGGAAAGGTTTTGGTGGTTAAACTTTCTCACTAAGTGAAGTGGTGAACTTTATACAAGCCCTGGAAAAAGGGAGAGAGAGCAGTAAAACTTGAATTAAGTTGATGCATCTAATGTCTTTCCATTCCAGTATAATGTCTCCTAATTGCATCCCTGTACCAAACCAATGTGTTCATAACCTTCTAATGGCATAACAAGTACTCCTGCTGTGTGCTTTTATGGACTAGTTTGTCATCTATCTTCACGAAACAATTACCCCCAAGATAATTTGGTGATGGGAGTCATATGAAGCATCTACACATAGTTGTCCAGAGTCAAGTTAATTTGTGTACTGAATTTCTCTTTGGAATGTCCTCTTGGTAATTGTATTCAGAAATGCATTCTTGTTTTGTTGATCCTTGATGTCTGTGGTTTGCTGTTCTTCCCTTGCTTCTTTGCGTAAGCAATTGTCCTTACCCTGGTTGGAGAGCCACTAGTGTTTGCTTTCCTCCGTTAGAAGTGGGAGAGGTAAATAGGGTTTGCATAATGTATTTTCAAGTATACTAGTTAAAAGTCAGTTCAGGGTAAATGATCTGTAGCAACACTTAAAGGAGAGTGAGACTGAGAGAAAAATATTTTTTTTTGCTCTCTCCCTCCCCACCATTTCTATAACCCAGTAGTTAAACCTGAATTCTGTCCTTGCTCACAGTTAGGCCTGTTGACAAGAGTTTTCTTTCTCAGGTATCTTTCACAGGCCCTTTGAGAGGAGCCCACAAACCCCACCCCAAAGTGAATGAATGGCTTTTTTCCAGGAGGAAGGGGCACCCCTGGTGCTGAGAGTAAAAACCTTCCTAGATTCCTATGGAAAGGCTGGGAAACGCTAATTGTGGTTGGAAAGGCAGAAAAGGAGAGGCAGACTTCACTTTGGTCAAGGGCAAAGCAGTTTGGAAGATGTTTTTTAACAACGTCGGTGTCTCAATCTCTACAGGCAATTCAGCTCGAAGAGGTGACTCCTAATGTAAGACCTAGGCAGAAAATGCTTAACTGCTAACACAGATCCTTCTACCCCCGTCCATCTCTGTCAATACCCACAACAAGAAAAATGAACAATTTGGGAAGCGTTCCCGAGCATGGACCACTAGGCCACACTCTATGCAGCTGGAGGGTTGATCAGATGCAATAGCAACATCTGGCAGCCAATGGTGCCACGTGATCTCAGACATCATGAAAATGTCTGGATTTATAAGCCTGATTTTTTAAAAAGGTAGGAAAGTAAGTTAGTCTTTCAGCTGCTGTCAGTGAGCACTGCACTGGACTATCTCAAAGTTTAAGCTCCCACAAAAAAAAAGAAAAAGAAAAAGTCTTTCTGAATTTTATTCCCTCATTCAAAAATCCGTGGACTCAGAGCAGAAAGAAATGCTGCAGTATTTGGCTGGATCGCCTGTTCATCCTGAACATGGCACCTTTCCTAGAAACTGGGCTGCAGCATGTCTTGCAGAAAGAAACCGTATTAAAGACTCCAGAGACTAATGAGCTTGCGACCTGCCCTGGTAGGCAGCTCCAGCATTCAATTAAGTTTACTGCTAGGAAAATATTTTTTTCCAGTTTGATTTTGTCTTCCAGCTATTTTTATGCATTTGTCTGAAAGTCTGAATAGCTTCTCCCTACAGAATATCTTTTCCATGTGTGATAATCTAAAGACAGTGATCAAGTTGCCTGTCAAAGCTTCTGCTAATAAACAGCGTAGATAGAGTTTCCCAAGAATGACACTGCATGGATTTTTATTTTTTTTTCCCATCTTCTGGGACATTTTTGTGCTTCCATTTTTGAACTCTTTTGAGTGTTTCCCCATCCTTCTAGGAAGGAGTACGCCAAAGCTGAAAACAAGATTTTAATAGAAGTCTCATCAAGGCAAACAAAATATCAGTTCTTGGTTTCTGTTTCATATTTCTAATTATCCAAGGGCTACATTGGTCACACCATCACAAATAAAACTCGGGTTGAGGCAGTTATTGATGGCAACACCCACCTCCTCTGAATTTTCCAAGACAGGCTTCTACACTATAGATAGATCTTGTAAAGTTCATATGTAAATGTTCATTCCTAGATTTCCAAATGCAATGTTTATTTCTAGATGTGTCTGTTCCACATAAAGCACATATCAGTGTATTGCACTTTACTCCACCCTCTGATCCACATTATTTACTAAGTTGCTAGTCTGTCACATGGAAATATAACTAGAAAACATTGTCTCCCTTCACCTAATATGGCAGCAATCAAATTAGGGTTTGAGTGGGGCTGCGACAGTTAACAGGAGTGCTTAGGTGCGTGTGAATGCGGAGTAGAGGGGTGAGTCCTGTAAGACATTAAGTTTTTTGTACCAGGGAAGTATCTGTGAGTCTGAGTGGAGCAGAAAGCCGCAAACAGAAAAGTTTGGGAACTATTTACCTATGTAGCAGATTAAAATAATTTGATATTGTGAGACCAAGGACCATTCCCCAGAAGCCCAGGAAGTAATATTCATTGATACCTTCCTGTTAGCAACCACACTTTAAGACTTGTCACTGAACCAATTTTTAATCCATCCAACTTGCACCTGCTAATCCAACGTAACATAAGATTTTTAATCATGCAGTAGTGTGTCAAATGCCTTGGAGAAATCCATGTAAACTATGTCAGCACAGTTGCCTTTATCAAGCAGACCTGTAATCTTGTCAAAGAAAACTATCAGTTTTGTTTGACAAGACCTACTTTCCACGATACCATACTGACTGGCATTAATTAGATTTTTAATCTCCAGGCCTGTGTTGCTAGAATCACAAATTAAGTTTTCATTAAACAAGTGAAGCTACCCTGCTATCCCAGGTCACTGAACAGACTCCTCTAAATAGCCAAATTTCATTGCAGCTCTCCATTCTTTAGGGGTTCCCCAAATTTTAAGATGTTTGCTTTAAGTACTTTCAGTTGGACAATTCTTCTTGTATCGTCTTCAAGTCTTCTTCAAGACTTGTAGGTGAGTTACTAATTATGAACATGTCACCAACAGGACACATAGCACAATTTGAAAGAAAAACATCTGGCTTCACTATTTTTAACTGAAAAAAAATGATTAATGCATTTCAGCTGCATCATTGGGATTACTTCTGTGATAAAAGAAAATTAAATGCCTGAAACAATAACTCAGTTGGGCATAATTTTTACTAAATCCCTCTGGATGTGTGTGAATTCTTCCTTTTACACCAGGTACAATTCAGTACAACACATCTCCCACGACAGACCAAGAAGTGAAAGCGGTTACTTAAAGATGACAACAACAAGAGAAAACTTTCTGTGATTTTCTGTGCAGCTCAGGACTCCTGAGGTCCCCTCTGTAATATTAATTCATCTTTCATTAACACATTTCAGGAAAGATAGGGACCGATAACAGAAAGTCAGGGTGAGAGCAGCAGCAACGGAGAGGCAAAAGCTGTGAAGAAATGTCAAAAAATTTGGGTTGCCATCTGTAGAAGGGTGAGAGGGGGAGAAGGTAACAGCCTTCAAGTACACGAAACGTCGCTGCAGAGCAAAAATAGGAGCATCTGTTCTCCTTAGCCCTTAAATGAGCTGTGGCAGCGGAGGCTAAGGCCGAATGTGCAGCAAACCTCCTACAGACAAGCGTAGCAAGCCCTCGCAGCTGGTGGTCTGGAAGCCGGGGTGTCTTTCGCTGGGTGTTTTTCTGCCTCGGACCACGACGTGAGCAGATGATCCCCTTCGGCTCCCTTCCAGCCCTGACAGTCTGTAAGGAACGGGACTCTTCTGCCCAGGGCCTCTCATGAGACCGAAAGAAGAACGAAGGTGTAAGAAACTCTTTCTCTCAGCATCTCTCCTTCCAGTTATGGGGTTCTTTCTCCTGTGCGGGCTGGGGGGGGGTGTCTACGTAGCCTTAAAAACAGACAGTCTGGCATTCTCGTCATCACGACATGGAGTCATTTCCATTGTTACCAGCAATGAGTTAAGAAGTGAGGTCGATACCTCTGTCACTGTAACTTGCCTCTACTTGCCAGCCTACATAAATGCTCACTTAAGAGTTATTTTATCATTTTTAAATGATCTTGGCATTTATTTTATTTACTAATAGCAAGAGTGTTATTGGTTTTGTGTGGGCTGCTTGTAGCGGCAGGCAGCATCATAACAGAGCCTTCGCACAGCTGCTAATGCCGCTTCTTCACGGGGAGTGAGTGGGAAGAGTGAGGAAATGAGTGGAGATTTTGGCTTCTTCCCTTCAGCGTGCCAGCTAGCACAGCTGAATCATCACAGCAGGGAAAATGTATAACTGTATATCAGCCGCAGATGACTTCCCTCTGGAGCACAAGAGCAGTGCAATATACTTTTAGGTACTTCTCCATAAAAAGCATGTCTAGATGGTACAGAACATACCACACACAGATGCTCGAGTTAGCCCTGAATTAGTTGGTTCGGGCACAAGATGTCAGACAGACACATTAGTATGGTACCCTGCCTTGGCTAATTTGTCCCAAATGACTGGTATTTCTCAAGGCCTGTCTTGTGCCTTTTCACACAGAAATCTTATTGAGACTCAAGCAAGGTTTAGATTCCTAAGCTCCAAATCTCTTCAGACCACCACTGAGCTGCTAACTGCAAAAGTTCCTTAATGTTTGGCATTAAAGTCATCTTACAGTTGTCTTGTTATTTGTGCATTCGTGTGTGTGTGTCTAGCAAGGCATCACTGTGGACACCAAATACCTAAGCCTCTGTAATCTCCCACCTAGGCATTTCTTTTCTTCTTGAAGGCGACTCCTAAGAAGTCCATGTCAGTCAGGAAGAGCTCTTTGAAATCACCTTTTGGAGCAAGTGTTACATAAGGTACAGAGGCAACCACATTCTATTTAATAACTTACTAATTGTGGATGCCTTGTGCTGAAGCAATAGGACTTCCCATTAAAGAATTAAAGATCTAGCCCACCCCAAAAAAGAGATACATATAGCTTAAGGGATGGTCTTTTGCCCAGGGGCTGGGCAGTCGCATGGTTGTACTGAAAGAGCCCTAGAGCTCTGGAGTCCACTTTGGGGCATTGCTTTTGTGTCATAGATTAGATATGGTCTTTTTATAAAATAATTTAATAAATACTTGGAGCAAGATTAAAAAACAGGAATATTCCCTTCTCATACGAGCTTGCTTAGCAGACAGGTTCCGTGCTCTTCCTAATCTCTCCCTAACTCTGGCCTAACAGATCTTCAGGGTTGCCACAAAGTTGAACAGTCAAAAGAAGAGGTGACGGGCTGGATAGCATTATGTCCCCGCTCCTCTGAGAGACAGAGCGTAAAGGGACACCCCGCTGTCCAGGCAAGCTCCGGAGGCCAGCTACCCCGTCTTCTGCAAGAGTTGGGCTAGTCTTTCTCCAAAAAGCCAAAGACAAGTGGCATGAAAAGAGATCATGTTGGGCTTCTAAACAAATTTGCTGATTGAAATACAACGTTGACCAATCTGAGTTCAATTCTTTATGTTACTATTTATTTCCATAAAGTTTTCCAAACAAACCCGTTAGACACAAGCATATTTTACAGTCAGTTCCTTTATGACCTGCCAAACTGCAGGCTCCTGCATGATTTTTCAGGGCTCATTGCTAACTCCTGCTATCAGGTCAATTCCATTTCCAGGAGCACTTCAGTGTTAGGATAGTTTATCTGTTTCCCTCTGGTTCTGCTCAGCCCTTTGTACTTTGCTGATCCTTCTAAAGTAACACTCAGGATAGCATTAGGGAATTAAAACCACATCTGAACTTACTCAATCTCTCATATGGCTGTCTGCACTGGGATTTTTATTCATGTGTGCTAATATTGCAGTTTTTTAAACTTTAGTAAACTTCAGTGGAACTCCTGATAGACAGGGATTTATTTTATGTTTTCATTCAATGAACCACATTAATCATACATTATTTATTAAAATCCTCTCCTTAGGGTAACATAGAAATGTAGCTTCATCTACAACTTTAAAAGTGTATGATCTTCTTAGGGATAAAAAATACCAGTTTAGCTACTAGCAGATACTGCTGTATAGTATTAATAGCATTGTTAAGGCCTTGAGCTCTATTTCAAAAACCTTCCAAGTTATGTAATTTATGTCTCATAGCTTCCCAATTTTTCCTTTATATAGCTTGATACAAAAGGCTGCTTTGGAAAACCCAAATAGGTAAAAAAAAAAACCCTCCATGTTCAAAGGAAGCACTGCCGGTTGTTAGAACAAATCTTACGAAACAGATTTTTTTTCCTCTACTGGCAAATTGAAGAGGAGCAGCAGGAGTGATGACTTATCTGAAAATTGGGGATCCAATTCAAAAAAGTACTTGAACACATGTTCAAAGGAAACCTATCTCGGTTTAGGACAAGCTTTAATCACTATCTCGTTCTAAGTAAGTGGCCGATCCTGCTGACCTCCTTGAGCCACGTGTTCCAAGCGAAGCACTTGCTTGAATTCTGTAAGGATCTGGGCTCCGGAGCGGTGCTTACCCATCTGCAAGGCCACCTGCCTACTTGCCCTTTCTTTCCTCACCCCTCACTCTCCAATATACCAGAGGCAGCCCCAATACGTTGGAGGCAGCTCCAAGAAGGCATGGGGAGGGATAAAAACTCCGAGACACAATGCCAGAGTCACCAAGGAGATGCATCAACATATTATATCCACACAAAGAATGTAAAATTTAAAGGTCATTCAGCAAAAATTAGGTATCAAGAACTTTATGTGGTTATGAAGAAATCACCAGAGGAATTTAGTTCAAATAAAACCATTCAGCCACTAGAGCCAGAAGCATCTTTACTCCCATATTTCAAGTGATTTACTGGCAAAGCCATCTTGGTCAAAAAAGTATACCACCATTCCGTAAGGCTCAACAAGGGCATGGATGCACCCATAAAAAAATCCCTCTAGGCCATGAGCATCTTCCACCAGTGGTTTCTACCCAGATTCAGGGAATTTTTTTCTTCTTGTTGTAAAGGCTTTGTTTCAGTTTTATCATCTTGGTTGTTGCAAAAAGGCTATGATGATGTTTAAACAGTTAGCCCATTAGCTCCAACTGCTTTCTTTTCATACTTCTTCAAACATGTCAGGACAGTTCTTGGGCACTAAATCAGGTAGTCCCAAGGAACAGCACACAAACCGCTCACTAAACGTTGTGCTGTACCACACAAGGGATAAGAATGACCAGGCCATTTTTTCAGTATTTCCTGATTCTTAATTCTTAACTGTGCAACTTTAACAGTATTTTAGGGAACTTTAGTAAAGAAACAAAACAGCCAGATGTGCCCTGCTTTAGGATCCCATCAGCACGTACCCAACCTGAGTGAGCCATCCTGTTGAATTTTATATACCTAACTACCTTGGTGAGCTGAGACAACACTGGCATCCTTAAAATGGCTTGAGGGTTTTGTCTGTAAAGTCTGATGGGATTCTTCCAGTTTCACCTGGAAATCAAAAATCTCAGTTAGTTTAACAGTTAGAGAATAACTTAATGCCTAGTATTATGGAAATTGCCAAAGAAAAAAGACATTGTAACACTTTTTCAGTATCAGAAAAACGTTTGCATTTTTCCTTTCTGAACTTGACAGTTCTTTCAAAGCTTCTTCAAATTCATAAAGCCGCAACCAAAGCATTTTTATTTATACGTGTAATTAAATTAATTTTTAAAGAAAATACCTAGTTAGATGCATGTAAACATACTGGTTAAGCTGTACATCTTCATTTTTTCCACTTCAGTGATTGAGACTGTGTAGAATAGACTGCGAAAACTGCACCAAAGAGCATATTCTCTTTTTATTGCCTGTCAAATTATTGCTGTGACACCCATAGTTGGTAGTGAAACATTGTGATCCACTGTTAGCAACGAAACACAGAGCCTGAGTCGCTCATTGAGTTTAGGTAATGTACCATAAAACATTGCACGAAAACACTAATTTTCTCAATATATATTAGTAGACAGGCATAGTGTTTACCAACGAGAAGTTGAAGATGGTTTTAAACATAGTTTATTCATCTGAAGGCTTTCCTAGGCTCTACTTAACGACTTTATATTTGGGGTCGCGTTAGAGATGAATGGCCTACGTGCTGCAGGAGCAAAGCTGCCGTTTGACCTACGTGTGTCTCAGTCCTGGGTGGATGTCACACCTGACAAATGCAGTGAGCTTCGTATCCGTCCTATCTTTGACACTGAGCTATCAGTTAAGGTGTCAGTGGTGTTACACCCACCATAAATTTTGTCGTTTTTATCTTTACCATGTCGTTTTGATTACTCTTCCTTTGTATGTGACGTACATGCAACATACAGGAAATTTGTAGGTGATGACTTCAGGCCTGCTCGTACCTCTCTTAGTAGACTGAACACTGCACCTGACATTCGCTCCTTCCTCCCAGACCTGCCCTGGCTTCAGGTATCTCACTGGAGATGATCTTGAGACTATTGTTACAGCGTGGCTTTAGGAGCCGGATAGATAAGAGCTAGTTTTATTTAATTTATCTGAACTGTGTAAAGAGAATCATAAAACCCCGTATTGTCAGCCTTTAATAATACTACCATTGAAACCTTTCATTATCTTAATATCAGTGTATTCAAGGAGAGGTTCTTTGTCTCTGTCCTTTTTCTTAAGATGCCTGTTTCTCAGTGTTAAGTAGCAATTGTTAACTAAGACCAACAGAGGGGAAAGCACTATTTCTTGGATAGCAAAACAGTTGGTCTAAGCACATCATAATAAACTTTATAAAGTGACAAACGTTGTGGCTCACGCATTTGTTCATTATCTTTCCTCAGTTTTCCCCTCTAAGGTTTATTTTCTAGTAGCTTCTTACACTGCCTTTGTGGCTCTGGACGCTGAGCTCCTTGAGTGCCGACACCGACTTTCGTTACGCATGTTCGTCCTCTGTCCCGTCACCCGGCGGGGGAAGACCCGGGTGCCTGCTGGGTTTGGCTTTGCGAGCGGGCTCGGAAGGGACCGCCAAACCCTGTGCACTACGGGAAGGCACGTGGTGGAGACCCAGCCCAGGAGGCTTCCCCAGGACCCTTACTCAACAGGCCATGAGGCAGTTGCCTCATCGCCCCCCTGCCAGTGCCTAAGCCTCGAGGCTGTTTCTCTTCAGTGACTTCGAGGAAGCCAGGGACCCAAAGGCCCGGAGAGGAGACCGTGTCAATCTTTCACTGCTCTCTTGAACTCAAATGCCATGACAGTTATATGACAAAGCACATCAGGAAAGCAAAGTATCAGTAGTGCAGAAATATAAACTATAGCATAAGTGATCAGAAGCCGCTGGAAAAGAAAGGCAATGATCTGAGGGCAGCCAATATCCTGGGCTCTATATTGTCAGTTATCCAGACATCCCAGAAAGTGGATCATACTTCAGGACCAAGCAAAAAAAGATTGATAAACCTTGTCAGTCCTGTTAAGAGAAAATTTTCTTTCTGGACTACGAAAGTGGTGACCATCAATGTAAGCTTGTGAGCAAAGCAAACAGATGACCACAGAGAGGTTTTCTGTCTCATTATGGCTAAATCTATACCAGTTCATGCAGTGAGCATCCTCCAGTTCTGCATACACACCTCATCCCGGAGAAAGACTTGGGAGGATACTGTTCCCTGTATCCTGATTTCTACACAGGGAAAACCTTGACCTGCAACCCAGCTGAGAACAGACCATGCCCTACTGAGGCGTTAGTCTGGATAAGTGGGAGACTAGGACCTCTAAACGCGTCGTGGGATGCATCCAAACCTAAATCCAGGCGCAGCCCAAGGCCAGCAGCTCCACCTCAGCACCACCACCCAGGCAGAGTTTGTGCCTCGGTGAGGTCTGTCTCCGGGCCTCCACAGAAGGGCAATCCTTCCGCTTCCCTACCACCACCCCTCAAAAGCAGTTCAACCGGGGAGAAAAAAACTCCTCCGTGGCTTCTGGTCACGGCCAGCCAGAAGTGTGAAGACAGATGTTCATTTGTCAGCAAATGAATGGCAACTACAACTCTTTTCGGTTTCCTCCAAAAAATCAAGCACCTCAGGTGTTATAACACTTGAAGTCTTCTCATTTTTTATGTATTTTGTAGTCACTGATATGTCATGGTCCTCAGCAGAAAAGATGACAACCTGAAAAAAACCGGCATTATTCCTTTAATCTAAGTCAGACTAAATAAGCAATATTTTTAATGAGTTTTGCATATAGACAAATCAGTTGGTTTCCTTGGCTCAGTAAATCACATTTATTTACTAATTTCTCAAAAGTTTTTTGTTATCTCTGTCTTCATTATTTACATTTCATATTAAAGGTATGGGAATGAGCCAGACCTTTTATCTTACCCTAATAAACATCTTCTAATGTAAAAATGAGCACAGATCAAGCAATGTGTATGGCTGGTATTCCCTTCATGTGCTCTAACACCTGGCAAAATTATTCATTAATTCAACAGCCACATTTAAAAGCAACAGTTCAAAGGCCTATGAATGGCAGAATAACGTGTTCAAAACTGAAGTGTACTTCAGCAGCAGCAGTGTCAGAGTTTAGAGAAAAAAAACATTCCCTCTGAGGTGGAGGGCTTGGGAGAGCGAGATAGCGGTTAGGAGGACCTCTGCTTTGTAAACTTGTTTCTTCAGCCTCTGGCAAGGCCAGCAGAGATTAGCTGACATGCATTTAAGAAGAGAGAGGCATACAGTGGGGAGTTTGCCACACTAAAGTTTCTCCATAAAGAAAACTTTCTTGGGTTATGTGGGTTTTTTCCCCCATGAGTTAATCACCAGGGGAAAAAGTAAATCATGAAGTAAATACAAAACACAGAAAGGAAAAGAAAGGATAGGACTTTGGTGCAATACTTCGATCTATGTTAGAAGATGAGTAATATGTCACATAACTTCTATCAGCTGAAAAGTGTGACATGCTAGTCACATAGAGCTACCTACAGAGCTCTCGTGTTTGTTTGTATCAGATGAAATGCACCACGTGCAAGAAGCTGTCCAAAACTGGACTTGCTGCGCCCCGGGTGACTCCATCCTTGAGATGCATTTTTGCCAAAAACTGATTCCTAGCTCCTCTGGCAAGGTGTATATTGACTTTAAGAGTAGGTCCAGTTCTACGCCGAAGCCAGTAAGTCCCAAGCTTTGATACCGCTTGAACGCTTTCACACAGGGAATTTGTAGAAGCTCCAGGGGCATCGCAAGACAAAGGCTTGGACTTGTGCCATCCTTCGCACAGTCCCAAACTTCCACGACTGTCTGCAGCATGGAAGAACCACGCTTGAGCATGACCGTCCCGCCTTGTCCAGACCACCATATGCCCCAGACTGCCTTCTAGGGACAAGAAACATCCAATCCACGACAGACCAGCCAGTGCAGGGCCCAATTTACAACCGCACGGTGCTGCACACAAGGAGGTGTTGTTGGACACGTCATCTACTAAGCTGCAGATGTTCGGAGCCTCGCAATGTAGATGCGCATTGTAAGCTGCGGCGCGTGCGATGCATAGAGCAGCCCATGCGCCCGTGGCCACCAAAGACCCTCCAAACCCGCCCGGTTCCAAAGTTTTTGCTCTTGCTGTGGCCAGATGTGTTCATTTCAGGGAGCCTGTTTCTGGGCAGGAGCGCTGCGGACTTTTGCTTCAGGAGCTGACATCTATTTCATAACACTGTATTTCTCTCCTGCAAAACTATACCATCGTAAGGGGCCTCATGCAATACTTACTGAAGTCCACGGGCATCTTTTGGTGAGAATAAAATCTCCCACTGACCACAGTGGACACTGGATCAAGCCTCAGGCGAGGCAGCCTTTCCAGGGTTCAGAAATTACTCTTTCTTTATCTCACAATTTTCTTTCCTTTGGTGATGGTGTATTTCTCATACGATAAATCACTGGAACATGGACTCTCATTTACATCTTAAGACACTATCTCCAGAGGATGGAAGCAATTATTCCATAGCACCTTTCACCTTCTTCAGTCTATGAAATTTTAAATGCCTCCATCCATTAAGTGATTTTAAATTGATCTTCTCCCTTAACTCCCCAGTCTTGCCTCTCAAGGTTATTCAATTATATGTGTTGTATTGGGTAGTGTTCCATTAAAGGGTTTCATGGTTTTGATCCAGTAATACGTGTAAGCTTTGCGTGAAGGAGAGCCAGCTGATGGTCTCCTGATTTTATTTTGAGACCTATTTTTGCTGCACTAGATTGTACAGACAGAAAACTCAGGTCTTTAAAAAAATCTATGTTTTTTTTACTTATTATTTGAACTGTTGATTTTATCCAGGAAAGCAAGATGCAAAGGGTGGAGTTTGTTTTATGTAAATACCTTCTCCATGCTTAAAAAATATGAATTAATTCAAGATAAATTTCCAGAAAGATATATTTTTAATTAAATTTCTAATTTTCTGAGTAGCATTAAATAAGAGACTTGCATGAAATGTGCCAAACTCCTGCAAATCCACTGATCTCAGGAGGAACAACAGCTACTTAAGAACCATGAAACTCTGAAGCCACACTTCTACACACTCCACTTTGAAAAATGACCCCTCATTTCAGTTTCCTACTGTACAGCAAAGGAAAAGTTCTAGGAACAGAAACATTGTGTGCTTTCCTAAAGACTTTCTCTGCTCTTTAACTGAGTCAGAGTGAGATCAGCTCACTGTGCCAAGATAAAGCTAAGACAGTGTTAAGATTAAGATAATATGCTGGAATCAAAATAGACACTTTATGAACCACATTTACAGACAGGTGAAAGGGAAATCATATTCAGCTATTCATAAAGGGCCATTTCTGGCATCACTGTTTTCCCACTAATTTCCCAAATGATGTCAGTGGCTGACAGTAAATAGAAGCGGTTAACATCAAGTCCTCTCATTGCCTTAAAATGGAACTGCAGATGTGGCATTTGGCACCGTGACTTGTTCCAGATGTCTATCACGTTGATATATGTTGAGTCTCCGTAGGAAAAAGGTAATAAGAAATCTCTTGCGGGAGCAGGGTGAGAGATTGCAAGAGCTCACCTTACGGCGGGTGCTGCTCTAGGAATACAACCCCTGTTTCAGGCTGAGAAGCACCGCGTCGCCCACAGGTCCCATTAACATGGATATATTGAAAGAAGACAAATGCTGCCCTAGAAGATTACGAGTGGGTAGAGTTTCCAAGCTTGGACCTCTTTTGATTTGGATCCCAAGGACTTTGCGACGCTGTATTGTGTTACAGGTGGTTAAATGGAGTGAAGAGCTCTCCTCCCACCCATGATTATTACTTAATGATGGAATCTAAGAGAGTACATACGTCCTTAACCTCAGTGGACTTTTGACTAGGTCACGTCACTGACTTCCAGTTAATTTAATCGGATTAAATGAGGGCTGCATTTGGGCCATGGTGTGTCTAGGTAACACGCATTCAGCTATTGAGTCCTCATTAGCTTTGGGGTTTATGGCTACGAATATCGAAAGTGACTGCAGCCTTGGTCAGAGGTGAACTAGATGTTGTTTAAGTACTTTTGGGTTCTGGCTCATATTCAGTGAAC
This sequence comes from Aviceda cuculoides, assembly GCA_035590195.1. NCBI lineage: Eukaryota > Metazoa > Chordata > Aves > Accipitriformes > Accipitridae > Aviceda > Aviceda cuculoides. Next base: position 1,783,890 of record JAVJGG010000058.1, read on the forward strand.
AAACAAACAGCTTTTTAACAAGCCAATTTCTTCCCTATCAACTGTTTGTAAGGTCTTTTTGCCTATGGTTGACAGCAGAGACAGCAGATGGGACCACACACCCTCACTCCAAATATTTCAGGCAACGGTTTGGCATCTTAGTGCAAGCTTGCCTCCATTAGAAGGAGGATCTAAATCAGCATATGCTGAACCAAGTGCTTGGAAGTTGGGCACCATTCCAAACAGAGGGATGGGAAAACTACCATCTCAGTTACCTGCAGCTACATCTGTTTCAGTTTGTCTGTGATAGTCCATGTCCTACTGCAAGGACATTTTTAAAATGCCCCTTACATGAGTAAAACCCATAATCCTTTTGGAATTTCCACAAAAGAATCATAGAATCACAGAATCACAGAATGGTTTGAGTTGGAAGGGACCTTAAAGACCACCGAGTTCCGATCCCCCCGCCGTGGGCAGGGACACCTTCCCCCAGACCAGGTTGCTCCAAGCCCCATCCAACCTGCCCTTGAACACTGCCAGGGATGGGGTATCCATAACTTCTCTGGGCAACCTGCTCCAGCACCTCACCACCCTCACAGTGGATGCTTTAATTGTTATAGTAAATGGGTTCCTAATATTTCCAGTTTACGTTATCTGACGTTCTGTTCCTTATAATGTGTTTTTGAGTGTAAAGCTCTGGCAATCTTCATTGAACCTCAGCTGGCATGTAAGTAAGGCGAGTTATTTAAAGCACATCAAAGATCCATTGAAACAGTGAGAAGTATGTCTCACGCACACCAGGCTTAGGTTTCCCTGCAGCCAGTCATCATCCACAGCAGCCTCTACCTATCGTAATCACAGGGTCACTATGTGCCTGCTTCTCAAGTCATAATGGTAGCGTATTCATATAGTGTTTTCACTTTTTTTTTTTCTTTTGGCCCTTTCTTGCAGCTGCTGGTTAGTAGCATTTTCCTCTCATTTTGTTCCATGCAACCTCTTTGCACTGAATCCCAGATGCATGTGAAATGGCCACAAAAGAACTATCTGGGTTAAATGAGTACTAAACAGGTTTAAAATTAGTGCTTATTGTTTGGAAGCAGATGCAAGCTTCAAACAAATGCAAAACATCAATGCAAATGCAAAAAGGAGGGCAATTTGAAAATCAGATCCTAAGTACTTGATTCTATAGGTTGTTTTTTTCTAGTAGTAATACCCAGAACAGTTCTGTTAATGTAATGGGAAGCACATTGAATGACTGCTCTACCAGCATTTGTGTTTGCAGTCTTCATGAATCAGCAAAATAACTCAGGTTCCCTGCTATTCTCATTTTAATGAACTGTTATCTCTACAAAGCTACTCTTTTAGAAGCTAGTAAACACTGGTACACGCCTCTACATTACATTCTACAGAAAATATTATTAGCTTATGGAGTTATTTTTGCTGTTTGTCTTTCTTTACCTTTTGCATTATTTGTCTTGAAGGCTGGTCATATCCAGAATCATTGTCCTGAAGATCTACAGTGCTAAAGTCCAGTGAGTTTTATCTGTCCATACTAAATGCAAATCGATGGCAGCATATGAGGGAAATGTCTGTGTCGAATTTCTTCAAATACCCCATCGACAAAATTCTTATCTTTGTCTGAATTGTCATTCTGTAACCCTCCCCTCTACAAACCTATATCCCCAAGAAATATTCCACAAAATACCTCTTCAGCCTATACAAATAAGCTTCTACAAATATGATAGATATATTGTATGTATTATACATACATGGAGAGAGGAAGAGAGAGGTACTTTCTGCAGCTTATTTCTGTGTGGGATGAAAAACACAAACACAAAAAAAGGGAATCAAAAAAAAGTACAGAACATGGAATAGTTACAGTTTAAAAATACAGTGAGATTATTTTTAAATGAAGCTTGCATCATAGTTTGAGACAAAAAAGTCCTGACAGGGACAAAACCTACACCCATATCTAGAGAAAACAGAGGCGGGTGAAAAAGAACTGTTAATGAGTAAGACCTTAATTCACTGTGTTGTAGGTGTACAAATATATTTCCCATTATCACCAAAAGATTACTATTGTCAGATTTCTGTATATTGAGATGAGTGTGTTTTGTAAAGTAGCATTAACTAACAAAACTATAAAGGAAAGATGTGTAAGAGAAGCAAATTAAAATAGTACCCATTCAGACATTATAATGAATAAATAGGTAAAAAACGGAAAACTAGAACTGACTCTGCTTGGATAACTGGAGAAGTTCACAGACCTGATTTTCTTCCTCCATGTTGAAAAAATGCAGTATGAAAGTAGAAAGAAGAATCCCCCGCAAGCCTTCCAAATCCCCTGCAGTTCTTCACTGGAGAGTGATTCTGACACAGTGCTACATTCCCAGAAAAGTGTCGACACCATTGCGGTGTCCTCTTGAAGATCTGACGTGCATTCTTATGAAAGGAATAACGAACGGCTAAATGCACCCTCCCTACTTTATTGTTGTGTACCAGTAAAAAGGATGTGCTCAGAAGTAGTTCGTGAGGTCCCGTTTGTGACTGGTCCTTGCCTATATTTTGTTGTTACCTGCTGGTAAGTCACCTACCCCTGGAGAGGGTCTCCAAGCCCGTCCCACGTTTGGACCAGGACGCTTTCGATGCAGCTGGATGCTGAAGAAGACATCGAGCATCTCCATGCTGAAGTAGCATCGAGACACCCCCGTCAGTCGAGGGCCCCCCCCCCAGTCCAGACATAAGCTTGTAAGGGCTGGGTGCCCTTCGGGCTCCACTGCAGCCGGCGTGTCCTGTGACAGAACACACTTTTGTAGGAAAACTGGCTTAGACCTTAAGTCGTCAGGGTTACAAGACATCAGAGCAAGGAACCTGGGCTTCTGAGAAACACTTTCTTATATACGTACACACTCACAGACCCCTTATACATCTTCTAGTTGCCAGTGCTGGAGAAAGGCACAGCAGGAACGGAGTTTGCTACTGGCATTTTCTTACCTAAAATAATATGAGCTAGATATCTGTGCTGTGGGTAAGTCCTCTTGTAAGAAACCAGATCGTCAGATAACAGGATTTGGAGGGTGGAGCGAGGGGAATAGGTAATGATAGAAAAGACAAGAGGCAACAAGGGAAATTCTGACAGAAGGCAAGGGAAATAATTGTCACGGAGGGAGTGGGTAGGCACCGGCAGAGGCGCCCACAGAGGCTGTGGAATCTCCACCCTTGGAGACACTCAGTACACTCCTGGATGAGTCCCCGAGCCACCACATCTAACTGCAGAGTCGGTCCTGCTTTGAACTCAGGGCTGGCCAGATGGCCTCCAGAAGCCATTGTCAACCCGAATTATTGTTATGATTCTCTGAAATGCTAGGAAGAGTGATTTTACGTCCTTTTTCACGTATGTGAAACAAATCCCTCCCCCATGACATAAAATAAACCGGCAGTACTATATTTGTTTATATTTCTGAGGTAATCAAAACACACAAGAGGCTCAGATGTTCAGCACAAAAGCAGTATTTGCCTCAGAAATGCTGCGGTCTGCAGCAGAGAGAAAGGCGGGTGAGAAGTACTGGGAGAGGACTCGGTCACAGTACGATATCCAAGCAGGGAAGATCACTCCAGATAATGAGACTACAGTACGACAGCATGGTTATTTGCACTGCTCATCCATGTGGAGAGAACGGGACACAGGACTCAATGACAGCACATTTTTTATCTCTCTCCAGGTCTTAAAAAGTAAATGCAGCTATTTGCTGTGCTTACTGGCTGGAATTATCTCTTTTAGGACGCAGATATACCACAAAATATTTGGGAAAAGTGAAGAAACATTGCAGAAGACATACACCGTGAGTGCTGCATGGCTTAGTACGATCAACATTTAGCGTGGGGCTCAGTGGCCCAGGATTCGTGACGCTGAGAATGAAACTGGGATTTGGCATATTTCTGCAGTGTAATAATATAACCATTTAAGTGAATAATCATATATTGGATTTCTTCATTTAGTTCACTCCAGTTTTAGTCACGCATCATTTAATGTGTGAATTCTGTTTCTGAAGGCACTCATTTAGTTGAAAGCACCGAGAGAGGACTTTGCTTGCCCGTGTTGCAAGCACGAGTTTAGAGGGCGTAGGCTGGATTCAAAGTACCGATGCTCAAAACCGTTGCACATCGCGGAAGCGTGACAATTGCGCGCACGCACCAGAGAAGTGCCAAAGGTACCTTCACCCCGTGACTACACACACATCTGTGCAGCCAAGCCGCGAGTGGCACGGAGCAGCTGGGCATCTTCATTCTGTTTAAGCTCTCGTGGGCTTTGCAAAATAGGTACCGAAGTTTTATATGTAAAGTGGAAATGTCTCGTTGGAAGAGGATTGGACACGACAACCCTGAACTCAGTGCCTGGATCCTGCCGTAGTTGGAAAGGGTTCGAGCTCCAGCAGGCAGGGAGAAGAAAGGAGCGATCTCCCTTATTGTCCCAAAATATTTGGTAATCAGTTGGTCATTGTCACTGAGTTGATTATTATTTGTAGGGCAGGCGAAGGATAGGAAAAGGTGAAGTTGCTGCAGACACTTGATTTCAGGAGCAGATTCACAGCAGAGACTGCGGGAGCCCTTCTTTGCAGCCCAACATTGAGCCTTTTGAGAACTGCAGGCTTTTTAAGCAGCCCTTTCTCCTCAACTTTTTGTGTTTCCTAGCTTAGGTGGCTTCTTGGTCAATTCATCTGCTTCTGCAACGAGGTATGGCCATGCCAGCCTCTGGCAGAAAAAGGTACACGGCTCAGTATCATTTGGAGAAGGACACCAAATGAAAGCAAATATGCTGAGGGAACAAAAAATATTTATTGCCAAGAGCAGAGTCACGGATCATTCTCCATTATTCCACCGAACACAGTTTTTCTTGAAAATTTCTGAGCAGACGAGGCCCTGCTGCAGATCCGCGTAAGACCCTTGCGATTCCTGAGGGCATTAGTGGTGTTTAATTGCTGCCTCATCACCACTCTCAGGAAGAGGTGGTCCAAACTTCAGACCCTCGCAGCTTGGATCTGGGGGGTGTGCTCAGGACCCCGGGTACTGTGCAAGGAAACCCTCTGGTCCTGAGCACACTGAGGTCCTCAGCGCCTCGCTGTGCTTTTTACGAGAAAGTTGCTCCCTGGTCACCCCTGACAGACCATTTGCTCCTTCTTCTAAATGCAACAGCTCGCACGGGCCACTCCAAGACAGACCTTCAGGCACTCTGGGCCACCAGGACTGTGGTAAGACTGTTAAGGAAATGTTCTTCTGCTATACCAAGGGGAAGCTCTATTTTTGTACTGTCTGATTGACTGACACTGGGATGAGCTTTCAGCCCGTGAGAGACACATGTCATGCGATTTTTTTGAGACAAAAGCAGTTCAGAAAAGTATGTAGACTGAGGGACGCCTACTCACTATCAGACTTATCTGCTGAACCATCTCGTGGCTGATCAGGGATTTTAGCAATTCAGAATCCGACACGTCCATTTCAGATTAGACTATACAACCCCCTGCCTCTCCCCGTTTTTCCAGCGTAATTCACTCTAATGTGTATTCAAACAGCAAAAAAAAGGTACACCGCTGTTTCTTATTGAATACACAAACCCTCTTTATTCCTTGTCTGCGTCAGTTCGGACCTGGGCACAAGCTCCCTGGTCCGTTGCCGTCAGTGGGAGAGGAGGGTGCTGAGTTCCTCCCGGGGGGTCTGAGCCCTCTGCAGAGTCAGCTCCCGTCACAGCGTTCCAACGGCTGGATAAAAGCGTGTTTATTTTGTCGACGCGCGCCCCTGCCGGAGTCTGCTCCCTCTCGGTTTGTAAGGAGAGGACGGTGGCAGGTCCGTTGCCCGCGTTCGGTGCTGGGTGTTGTTTGCGCTGTGTCACCTCATTTATGCCATCAGTGCGTCTGCTTGCTCTCGTGGGGCTGGTCATTTGGGGAACCTTTCAAAAATCCTGGCAGCAGAGGCTGTCCTTCAGTTCAAGTGTTTCACCTCTCTTTCTTCTTCACTAGACAAAGAGCCTGTGCTTGCTTCACCAGTGAACACCACAAAGCGGTTGTCTGCCCGTGGTGGGAACTGTTGTTTCCTTTGGCTGGCAATGTATGCAAATCTGATGTCCTATTTTTTTCAGCAGAAATTATGTTTTACCATTTTAAGATGCTGGGATATTTTTAAGAGTTGCATAATCTTTCTATATTCCATGTTTTAGTGAAATGTCCTGAAATTTCCAGTATTGAAATAAAATTAATTACAGAGCAAGGCTGTGAAGCAAATTGATACAGATGTGTAACTGACTGTGTTACAGAAATAAACATTAGTGGAGGTCTGTATTACGTAAAAAAAAAAGAAATTCACGCTCAAGCATCCCACAGGAGTGTTCGGCAGTGAAAGACGGTGACAGTGGGGTTTGTTTCATTCACCTTCCCTCTGTCAAAATTTGCATTTACGTGCAGGAATAAGTTTCTTACGTCTTCATCATTGGTGCTGCTTCTGTTTACTCTCTGCTGATAGTTCAGAGCTTTTGAAGTTATGGGCATCCTCGTTTCCCGACATCGGTTGACAGCACCGTGAAGCAGACTGTGAATTGCCATTGGGAGAACACCAAGTACCACCAGCCCCGGTTCTGATCCTGGTGGAAACAAGCTGCTAGCTCTTGATTTCTCACTTAGCTCTGGCAACGGTACTTACCAAGACAGCTGGTAATTCCTTCCTTTCGCAGAATTTCTCACGGGCATTGGTTTCTGGGGATACCCGATCTCCTGCCTGCTGCTTCAGGAAGAGCTTTGCTTTTAGAAATGTGGGGTTTGAGTGGAAAATTAGCCCATTCTTCTGATGTGTGTTGGTGAAATTGCCAGGGTGGGGACCAGATAAAGTAGGGAGCAGAGCCTAAAAAATAGACTCAAAAAACTCCATTTGTTACAGAAAGAAGCCTGAACTTCCATTCTAGTAAGCAAGTAAATCAATAAATATAAAAATAATGTTTGCAAGGTTATAAATAGGCTTCAAAGTAAACACTCCATTAAGAGGAATGGTACAGTTTGCACTTCTCTTAGAACTATTGATTCAGACTGGATGCCTGTAGATTCATGAAAATAGCACTGCAGCATCCACATTTTAGAAGGTTTTCTTTCTACCAAGAAGTGCTATCTTTCAAAACAAAACAAAACAAAAGTTGAAAATGGTACAAGGCAACTGTCAGAAGCTGCTCCACACATTTTCAGCTTCATGTTATTAAATGACGAAACTTTTTTTTCCCCCAGTAATAAAATTCTGCCACTTAAGTAATAGCAACAGAACTAAAAAGTTAAAACTAAATCAACTTGGAAGAAAAAACACAGCCCTATTTAATAGTACAGTCTTACTCTATGAGAAACCACCTCGTGAACAGTTTTGAGAACATTCTGTTGATGACAGGTATTTATACTTTAATTTTTATGCACATAACCCTCGCCTTATTCGTGTTACTTGTGGAATACCAGAATCTATTGATCATAAGAGATGTCCGTTAATATGAGATAGTTTTTTTTTTAAACTGAGAGAATCTTGTGTCTCAAAAGCTCATAAAAAATTGGGGGGGTTGCATATGGAAATAGAGTTGTAGATGAGCCACTTTTCCTCCATCAATTAGCTAAATGGTTCGCACACAGCCATTTTCACTGTGGACCTAGAGCCAGGTAGGATGAATACAGCCCTTGCATTCTGTCACTGTCGGCGTGAATGCCCTCCCGTTACAACTTCCTTTTTCTTCATCCACACTACCAGCACCAAAAAATATCACTGATAGGTTATGGATAATAATTTCCAAACCCACAACTTTTTTCACAAAGCATGAACTTCAGGAGCTGGTGGAACCTTCTTTTTATTTTCTAATGAACAGATACACCTTTTGACCATTGTAGTCCTTCATGGAGACAAGTTTTCAAGTGACAGGATGTATTATTGAGTAAATTATTTCCGTTGGTGCTAGACCATCTGTCCTTGTAATTTGGACACAGTGGCATATTGTTTATCACGTAGATTGCATATAGATGTACAGGGAGGGTCTTCAAAGGACCAGGATGTCTTCTTTAACTTTGAAAAGATTCGAGATTGTCCATAAGCAAAATATGAAAATTTTTGTTTAAAGCCAATAATGTTTGGGTCTGTGCCATTTCAAAACAGGTTAAGACATAAATTAAAAGACATAATTTATAGTTATAGTATTTTATTCAGGTCATTCATTTTATCTTTCCTTAATTTACTTGACCTAAAAAAGACCTGTCTTTGGCTTGCAAGTCTAATTGGCTCACAGAATGTGTGTGGATTCAACCATATGAAAGAATCTCACTGTCACATACCTCTTTTATCTGGCAATATACTGGAGGACATTCCAGTAGTGTTTATGGCACTATACCATACCACTTCTCAACGTTTGTCCAGAATCCTATAGTCTGTCTATCACCTGTGGTTCATGAGCCCCAACTGTGTGAACCCAGTGGTTTTCCTTATCAATTCCATTGATTTCTGGCAACTCCGATGCACATCATCACCATTATCATAAGGCAAATATCTTCCTATGCAAAAATAGCACTGATATGGTAAGAATTAAGTTAGGGGTACCACAGCATCTTGAACATACTCAACAGAAGGAGGCATGGTCCCTCAGAGAGTTTGCCTTTTTTATCTATAATCTGAACTCCATTTCTGTCCTAAAAATTCCTCTTTAGAGACTTACGCTGGCTGGCTTTACAAAGCAGAGCAGTTCCTGCCCATCTGCCTGGTCGAGGCACTGCTGGAGAATGGGGCAAGCAGATCCTTGTCATGGAGCTCTCTGGGACTGAGAAATTTCCACTGTCGGATGGAAAGTGTGGCAGATCTTCCTGGTGAAAGAATGAGGAAGAACTTCGTAAGGAACCCTCATGAAGATGTCCTTCCCCTAGGGACCCTGCTTGCAGTTTTCCCAACTTATTTTTTAAAGTATGCTGATAAGGTAGTCATTATGGGGATCCTGTAGATGTGAACACTGTGTTCTGCTAATGGAACTTCAAGGATGTTGCTTTGCATCTTGCCTAAGAGGCCAAATACATCAACTTTATAATATACTCAATCTGTAAAAGCATTCGTCCTTAAAACTCCAGTCTCCTCACAAAGACGGGTCTCCTGTTAATGGAATCAATTAGTAGAGTTCAACATACCAGCAAATGAGAGCAAACAAAGCCAAACAAATCCTCTTTTGCTTTAGGGTTTTATTTTAATGAAACCTGTTGGCTCTTGCCTTTCAGACCCATCCCCCTTTACTTGCTGCTTGTTTCACTGCCATTATGTCTAAATTAATGATGTGTTTGGCAGTCAGACAACTGATCCAATTGGCTGCAATGTCAGAGTTTGAAAATGCTCATCAGTCCTGCAGCCTACTCATTTTTTATGACTGACATGAACACAACCATTGAACAGTGTGCATGCTCCTGCTCTCCCCACACACTCAGCAGACAAACAACAAAATTTCCATTAATTTGGTGAATATACAGACATGCTCGTTGAGTATGTGGAGCTCTGTGGCAGAGGAGTGGGCAGGGAATCACTGCTGGATAAACAGTGACTCTGCAGCCGACTCCGGGAGCCCAGCCTGGTGTTGCACAACCCCTCCTAGAATAAGGCAGGATACGTTTTTGGAGGGGGAGCTCTTACGTGGGCAAGGTAGCATAATTGCATTTCTAACTACTTGGCTGTGGCAAGAAGGCAGAAAAAACAAAGCTATTCATATCTAAGTCTCTCTGGCACCGACTCAACAAAAGGATTTGCATGCCTTGCGGGGCTAAAATGGACATCCCTCTCTGCCACCATCCAGGTTGTTAATGACACTATCAGATAGTACGATAACCAGGACAGACTCCTGTGAAAGTCCATACAATTTAGCCTTCCATTTTGACAGTGAAACATTGCTAACTACTACACTTTTCAAACTCATTTTATACATACCCAGTAGGTTTTTTTGTCTGCACAATTTTTTCCTTTGCTTGCTTATGTAAAAGTCATGTGAGAGAACGTCAGAAGTTTCACTAAGATCAAGAAAGACAGCGTCTGTTGTTTCTCCTCAGTGAGCAAGGTCTGTTACCCATTTTAAGAAATTATATTAGTTTCATGTTGTTTCTTCTTGGCAAACCACTGGTGATTGTTCCTCACCTCCTTACTTTTCAGGTGCTTAGAAATATATCATTTGATTGCTCTTTTCTTTTTAGAAATTGAAGTTAGTCGTGTGGTCTGCAATTTCTCAGCACCATTTCTTTTAAAGACAGAGACCGTGGTTGTCCAGAGACAACGTCCTGGCAGTTCCTTCACCCTTCCCAAGTTCTCAAAGATAACTGCACAGCCATAAGATTTCATCAGTCAGTTCTTTAAGTACCCTCAGAGGAAATTCATCAGGCTTAGCTGATCAAAAGTCTCTCATTTATGTTCCTCCTCTTTAAGAGGCTGAGATCTTGCTTACCCTTTAGCGGCTGGAATTAGTTGTACTGCTTGTCACCTCAAAGCTGACCTCTTTAATGAAGGGCAATGTAGAAAAAATTATTTCAGTTTATTTTCCTAGAAGGAATCTCTAATACTTAAGTGCTGATGTGATAGGTATTAGAGCTAAAAGCATTTTCCCCTAGTTCAAGTGGAAAAATCTTGGGAGATGAACAAATGAACATTTTCCCCTTTTAATTCTTTATCCTTCATTCTGCGGTGATTTTTTCTTGAAATTTCAGCATGGCTACACATTTGTAGCAGTCTTTTCAAGAATATTGAATTCTAATTAGTCTCACCATCTCACTTTGGCTTGTAGGTAAAAGAGTTTCTTTTCTCCCAGCCAAGAACAAGTTAACAATTAAAGCACTCGCAGTACAACTCTTATCTATATATCAATAAGATGATGTCCAATCAATTGTTTTAAGCACGGACAGTGCTATTCTCTGAACCAGTAAGTTCAAAGCTATTCAATAACACTACAAGGATGTAGCAGATTAAAGACAGCAAGCACCTTTCTCTGAAGAATCTACTATTAGTTTCTTTTGGATGTATAATTGATTGGGTCCCTCCAATATACCGATTCCTTCTATGTTGTTAGCAACAAAATCTCATCAAATATTCTTTGCTTCTGGTCTGTAGCTATACTAACCATCTCCCGGCAAGAGTGAAAAGTTCTCTGACAACTGGTTCACAAGACAAGGAAAAGGCTGAGAATAGCAAATGAGACCACCCATGCTTCACACTCAAGTTTGAGAGCTCTGCAACAACAAAGCTTACTTTCTTACTTTAAACCTTTCATTGCCACTCATTTTTGCTATGCAAATCAGGGCTTAGAAAGGACAATCAGAAACTAATATGGGAATGAAATGCATTGGTTCTAAGACAGTCTTCACTGCTTTACATGCCTGATCATTTAGAATGTATGTCAAAATTAAATTATGCATGCAAACAAAAGGTAGTCTGAGTTGAACATCTGAAATGTTTTCTAATCGCAAAAAAAGTCATCAGCCTTCTTGATTCATATAGACGATGTATGCTTTACAGGCCTCCGGCAGAAACATTTTAGCCTTCTTTTAAAAAATAATTCTTTTGTTCACTTCAGGCTTTGTCAATATCTATACCTAATTTTTCTATAACTAGTCATGCTTTTCAAAATAGGCATGTTTTCATAAATTCAGGGAACCGCCTTGAAGTAGGTTTTCCTGGGTAAGCAACTACTGAGGCTAGAAGCGCAGAAGATCTGGCAGCTATTGAAAAAGGTTACATGAAAAGCACAACAGCAAAACACGCCAGTGTGGAAGGAAGTAGGAAGCAGAGCAAGATGAAAATACGGAGTCCTTTGAAAACCAAAAGACTGGTAGGAAAAGCAAGGCAGGACTAAGGGTACTGCAGAGCGGCTTTTGTATTTCACTGTAGCAATGATTGACAGTAACCCACCCAATATACCGTGGTGACAGGCGAGGAACGTCGCAGCTGTGGAGGCAGTAACCTCGAGCAGTGGGGTGGTAATGAACAGTGAGGGACTCTTTCAGCCACTCCAATAAGATAAATTAAAGCACCTCCATCTATACCCATAGGATGGGTATAACGAGACAACGTAAGCATGGAGGATGAAAGTAGAAGTGTCAAAGTGCAAAATTAATTAATATCAATAAGGAGACGCATTCGAAATCAGGGGAAGATAAAAGAAAATACAGGCTCATCTCTTAATTGCGGACGACAGCAAGAAACAGGCCTAAAGAAAGATGAATCTTCCAATGTTTATTTTGCTTCGGTCTTCACAAAAAAGATTAACTGAGAGCAAGTGTTACTGCAATTCATTTAAAAGAGAACAGTATGGAGGCCAGGACAGAGAAGGGGGTATGTTCGGTAATGTTTAGTTAATTCAAATGTGTTTAAGTTAGTGGATGCTGATGAAATTCACCACTGAGCACTTAAAGAATCACCCAACCCAATCCCTGGGGCACCAGGACTCCCTTTGACAGCTTGAGGAGGGAGGGAAAGGATTCAAAAGACTGCAGAGAAGTCAGCACAGTGCCTATCATTAAAAGGGGGGAATAGGCCCATAACTTTATTCAGTGTCAGAAGCAATATTAGGCAAAGAATTAAATAATCGATGTATAAGCATCTTTAGGATATTAAGGTGATTAAAACTGCCAACATAGATTTGTCAAGAGTAAATCACGTCAAATCAATCTACTCTCTCCTTGCAGAAGGACAGCTGCTCTGGTGATTGAAAAAGACACAGTAATACTTGCAATATATGTATACTTTGATAAGATTTTTGAGTTTGGTTTGCAAATCTTGGTATATGCAAACCACAGAAATACGGCCTAGAAAAAGTCACCATAACAGATGAAAACTGGCTGGAAATGCATTTAAACCGCACATGGCCCAAATGCATTTCCAGCATAGGAATGATTCGAGCAGGATTCTGCACTGAATTGTCCCAGACCCGGTTTGATTCAGTGTGTTCGTGAATGACCTGGGTGACAGGACAGAGAATACACTTCAGACATTTGTGTGACATAATGTTAAGCACACGAGAGGAGACAATATCAGAAATCTAATTGATCTTGATACATTGGACCTCAAACTTGAAACTCAATAAAGAAAAATGCAGAGCACTACACCAAAAAGAGATATCAGACACACAATTATGAAATGAAAAACTGAGGAGGCAGCAAGCTATCAGAAAGGGACCTGCTGTTACAGCAGTTTGCTGAGTGAGTCGAAGTCGTGGCACTCCTGGAGAAAAAAATAAGGCAAATCTAATTCTGGATGAAGCTCAGAGGAGTGTCACAGGTAAGAAACATAACACGCTGATTCTGCTCCGCTTCCAGCCGGTCGGGCATCCGCTGCCCCACGACAGCACGCTTTACACCAAACACAATTTAAGGGGAAGCCAGCCGGCAAAGCAGCAAGAACAACAGGGCATTTAGAAACAGGACAAAAGCCTGTTGGGAAAAATCAAGCTAAGGAGAAGACACAGCAATCCTTCGCCAAGAAAAGGTCCTGGATGGGTAGAGCCGAGGCTGTTCTGGGACCAAGAAAAGGGCTTGGACAGGTAGAGCCGAGGCCGTTCTGGGAAGAGGAGATCCCAGACGTAAGAATCAATGTCCAGGACTGCGACAGGAGCAACAAGGTCCGTTTTCTTCATCTTTCTGCTTGCAAGCTCAGTCTGGATTCAGCCTTTCTCCTTGAAAGTTGACTGCCGACTTTCAGTCTTGCCTCCACTGTCGAGAGGCTTTGAGCTGCAACGTAGAAGGCGCACGTATAAAAAGCGTGGGAATCGGCTCCTGATGTCCACGCCAGGAAGGACAAGAAGAATTTAATAGCTTTACAGCAGAACAGGTTTAGCACAGATATTAGGGGAAAAGTCTTAAAGAGAAGCTCTGGAAGTCGTTGCCCAGAACGTTATGGATTCTCCTTCGCTGGAGGGATGAAGAGCCGTTAGGGAAAATACATGTTAGCATCTCTGAGCGGGTGTGGGGTTTGTCTCTCTGGGAAGGAAGACAAAAAGGTGACCCCTGAGGGCCCTTTCCGTGCTCACATTTCTGATTGATAACATTTCCCTACGTCTCCACGTTTTACCGGGAGGAACTGTGGAAGCAGCACGTTGCACTCTGTGCTGATGGTGACTCTCAGAGCCCCTCCTCACGGCCCTGGGACAATGACCAGTAAGATAAGCTTCAGTGTCATTTTTAGCTGGGATTATGTTGGTGTGTGACATCAGCCCAGAGAAATTGTTTCTGGCTTCGCTCTCTGGCATCAGTGAGCAAGTGCTAAGTCATACATCTGTTTGGGAATGCAATCACATTATTATCTCCTGACAGAGAACATAATCAACTAATTTCGGCCCTGGTATAAATGGATAACCATTTATTATAAATGGATAACCATTCTCAGTTACCCTCTGAAGAAGCCTCCTTGTCTCCATTACTGCTGTATAGGTAAATTAAACTCCTCAATTTATGTGCTCCAAATTAGTTAAAATAATTTAAAGTAGATGGAGTTAACCGCTTGGAAGTTATTTCTCAATAACTAAGCTATTAGTAATCATTCCTAGGGCTCTTTATAATCAATGCTGGATTGTTTCTCAGTGAATATGCACATCTCCTTGCTATTACTTCAGTGGAGTAATGCTGAGTTAAACCAACTGAGGATTTGGCCCACAATCTCTCAAGGGTACTTCCTTTTAATTTAGTAATAATTACACCCTAGGCTAATATACTAGAAGGTCTTTGGCCTTTGAGTTAATGAAATAATACCAACATGGCCCTCAGAATCAATTTATTCAGCAAAGAGGAAAATTATTACTTCACAAACAGGAAGTAACCTCAATTTATTGTAATAAACTTCATTGTGTATATAAAAAGAGAAAAAAAAAAAGACAGAGGAGATGAACAAGTAGGAAGATAATTTTTAATATGATTTTCTATGGTTCTTATCTCCCTGGTACCTGATAACCCAAACTAAAAGTGTAAACCATGGGTGCACGCACACACACACGCACACACACACAAACAGATGAAATGAATCCCAATTTCATCACCTACTAAAGGCCTCACAGAATTATTACAAATGCTACAAAGGGATGAGAAGCCATATGTGTTCTGCCATCCGCAGGAAGGATTCCATCTTAGACTAGGTTACTAATAACCTGGGAATGGATGTCTTCCATCCTCCCCGTGAACTAGTAAGGAGGCTGAACATGTGGTCTCAGAATAGGAACCTAAAGAAAGAGGTGGTGGCAGCTCCTCTCTTTGAAACTTCTCAAAGAAAAGTTGTTTCATCTCCCTCTCCCATGCCCCATTTTTGTGGATGAAAACTGCCTGGAAGAGCAAGCAGAGAAAAATAAAATAGTGCTTATTGCTTATTTTCTTACGCAGAGGTAATTCTGTTGACTGTCACACAATTGTACCCACATAATCTCGAGTTATGCAGAGAAAGAATCAGGTCCTGTCAAAACCAAAGGATAGTTCCGGACCGGAGTTTTGTTCATTAAACACTGCATCCAAAAGGAGACTTACAGGGGATGAATTTTTAACTTTTTGGTCAAATAAAACAATTGCTTTATACACTAAGTTACATGCATGTCCCTAAGATAATTATTTCTGTTTCACATCTCTTCACAAATGAGTGGTTTACTATAGGTTTTCATAGTACAGCTGTAGGAGTTGAATTTTGCCCCAAACTTTACATAATTAAATGGTCCATTCCTGTTCTATATGAAAATGTTTACCACTCTTCCAAAGAATAATTTTGTGAAGGATCCAACTAAGATTGAATTTTGAAAATACCACAATCAATATTGGTTTATATACCTAGACCACCAAATTAGAGCAACATTGGTATTGCAAATTATATTTGCACTCTCACAAGACATAAAATCATGCTGTTGAACAGAAGTAAAGGCTGGTTTTGTACATGAGCTATAGAAGTATGAAATATTCTGGAGAGGATGCATTTACAGGCATTTTTGAAGAAGGCTAGGTTATGTGATAATTTTGCTTTATAAGCTTGCTAAATTTGTGGTTTCACCTCTTAATATATATTTGGGTAAAACTAAACTGTTTCAGCTGATTTTTTCATTTGGTTTGAATTTAGCGAAAGCTGGGTAATGGTGGAGAAGAGGACAGATGAATCCTGCAAATATTGGAACCAAAGAAAGAATGTGTATGAAATGTTCTGGAGCATAAATACTGTATTTTGCAAAACATAAAGCAGTAGAATTTAGGATGTATGCTTTGCTGTGTAAAGTTGCTTCTCCAAAACTTAATGTGTTTTTCTGCACCAGTTGTATCTAAGTAGATACATTAATATAGAGTTTATATATGCATATCAGACACAGGTATTAATTTTAAATAATAATGTAGGTATGTCTGGTTGCATTCTTTGAGGATCTGTCCATTACATAAATATCGTTTCACTCTATTTACCTTGCATATCATGAGGCGGCAATATCTCTAATCATACAGACTTTATTAATTTAAGCTTAGTACAGTCTTTCCTATGAGCAAACGTTGCATGATTCAGTTCACATCTTCTTTATTTAATAAAAAATTAGGAAGGCCATGAGTGGTTCTTGGAAGTCAATATGTAAGTGAGGAAAGTTCTGAAGAAAATAGACTAGATTTCATTATAAGCTGAGTGTTGTCTTCTTGATGTATCCAGTGACAGAGATTTCCTGGAGTGAAGTCAAGACAATTTTACACACTGTAAAATCGTCTGAAAGTGATTAGTCTGCGGGCTCTGAGGAAGGTTTTTGGCTTAAGCGTAGATAAAAATAAAACCTTGCTAAAGCTGCAAGCATACAACATATAGTGTTCTGAAAATCAGATGATAGCCAGAAAGAACTCCACACTAATTAAAAAAAAATGGAATCTGTGTCTCTCTTTAAATCTTTTGATGCTCTGGCAAGGGCCCAGATAGGAAGGGGATGGTGTCATAAGAAATGCTGTACTTAGTCCTAGCGATGCTGCGGTAGCGTAGACAGTATTAAGACTGAGGGAGACATTTTGCTGAAGTTTGTGCTGCGTTGGTAAATTAAATATTGAGGCAACCATAAAACGTGTTCCTTTTGAGCATCTCTTTATCAAGCTTACCACCATGTTTGCAGTTCCAAAACTGATATCATAAAAACTTCCCAGCTGGGCTTGCTGTAAAGGTTTTCCAGCCTTGCAGAACCTGCTGGTAGGATGTACTTGGAAAGGAAGGGAGTCACTGGCAAATCGGAATTCTCGGCAGGCACCTAGTATCCTAGGAGCATCAGCTAGGCACGCAACGGAGACTTACTCGTCCGTGGCGAAATAAGGGCCTTTATCCAGATGCTCAAAGAATGAGGTTGTAATACAACTCTTTGAACTCTTCTTAACTGGCTGCACAAATTTTAAAGCTGCAGAGTCGCGCTAGGTTATTTTATTGCTGCGCGTTGCTTTTTTCTGGGGCAGCGAACTTTGCGTCCTCTCCTCCACGGCGGTTGCGTGCACGCTGCACCCTCTCTCCTTCCCCAGTTCACCCCAGCGGTAGGTACCGGAGGGCACTTGCCTCGGGGGTCGCTGGGGAGGGACAGAAGCCTCTCGGGCCGTTGCAGTGTCTCCCACGAGGTTCTTCACCAGACAGAAGAACCTGCCTCTGCTCTAAAAGCGACTCGAGCTCCTGACAGATCCACCCTTCAAGCTCTCAAGCTTGTCAAGAAGTCAGGTCTTGATCCCTGCAGGTGATGCTGAGCTTCCCAACCACCCCCGCGCTCCGTACCGCAGCTGGGGCTCTGATCTGGAGACCGTGCGATCGAAATCTAAATACTGCACCAGCTTATCCTGTGACTTGGTTCTTCGACTGCCAAAGATCGAAATCTTTCTGCAGATCGTGGGGACACTTGAACTGGTGTGGAAAAGGAGCTAAAACTTTATAGTAGAAAATATTAGACACACTGAACACAGAGCTTGCCAAAATTCCCTTCTTTTTACTTTATAAATCAAACTTGAATACTTTGTTCCCAAAGTAGTTAAAGCCCAATTCTTTTGTCGTGCTGCTGTACTTCAGAGGTAGCTTAGAGAATATTACAGAAGTTAAGTTACAGAACAAAACTGGTGTGAATGACAAGGGAGTTGACCATTCCAGTGTGAATTTCAAGCCTTACACTCTTAGTCTGGAAGAATCTAGAAAATATTATGAAAATATTGTTGTCATTGTTCCAGAACTACTCAGCAGTCAGTTTCCCAGGATAAGAAAAATCACCAAAAAAAAAAAAAGTTTCCTACAGAAACAGTGCAGAGAGATACAAGTATTTCACCTTATTTTAAAAGCCCTCTGTAGAATTTTAGGGTATGTGACATTTACAATTTTCCTATTACAAACAAGTGGAGCTCCACTCTGAGTTAGTCTCATTGGGCAACAGTGAACTGGAAATTATAGTTAGCTTTAATCCATTTCTAATAGCCTTGTGTTGGCCTCAAGGCATAATTGAAATTCTAATATATAAGGCTGGAGCAGCTGCTAAATTTGAATTTATGTATTAACTATTTGGAGGAATTAGTTAATTAACTTTAACATTGTTATAGTCTCTTTAACAGTGTTTCAAAATAACTGACTGTGATTAATAGACCATGATAAGAATTTTGATCAGTTGTGATCCAACGTTTCTTGGTTAAAAAAGGAAGAACTTATTGCACATTAAAATCTTGTTTGAATTATTTAATTGTAGATTTCAATCTTGTCTGAAAATGCAATCTTCATCCATTCAGTGACATAAGAAGTTAGTTTCCTCTACCCAAACGTTTACAAACCTTGCCTCCATTTCCTTTCCTTCTGCTATTATTTCATTTAATTTCATGTGGTTTTAATGAGTGATTGTTTTCAACAATTTTTGAGAGTTTCAGTCAGCAATATTTCATTCTGGAATAAAAGCTAATGATCCATAAATTCTTAATGCCATATTTTTATAGCCACTAAATTAGTCTTAAATGGGTTCAGTAAGTTCTCTGATGTATGTCATTAATTCTTAATGGTGTTTTAACTAGATAATTGTTGTAAAAGGTTGTTTATCATCGCCATTGGTGGGTGACTGTTCCTTGCAATCTGTTACGCCCGGTACTGCTGAACTTACTCTAGCTACCATTGTGTGCGGCAAAGAGACCAGGAGACTGTGAAGCATAGTTGAAATATTGAATTCAAACATGTCCAGTGGATAATGAGCCTACAGATCATCAGACTTAATAAGGTCAGATTACTTTTCCTTTTTCAAACAGAAACACATGTGTATTGTATCCTAGTGCTCTTTGCACATAGCGTAAATGAGTTATAAGCTGGTCCTGCCTAAGCAGTAAAAATGCCTAAGCTTAGATCCAAGCCAATTCAGGCATTAAATTACCTGAAGATTATGCTATCCAATGACTTAGTGACCTGAGTAGCAAGTGAGGCTTGGATAGTCATTAGTGGTTTCCCCTCAGGATAAACAGGTAGTATTACCTTAATGACATGCACTAATTAGAGGAGAAGTTCATCAAGTGCTAAGCAAAATCAGTAAAAGTTCATTGAATCTCCTCTTTGGACTTGAATCCTTAACCAAATATCTCTCTTCGGTGTCTTTGGGTTCTCTTTTCACATTTTCTCTGGCATTCCTTGGCCTCCCCACTCTTTTTCTCGGGCACACAGCTCCCTCGGATGAGTCTTGGCCTCTTACATGTTCTTTCCACTGGTGGTCAGCTGCAGAGCTTGACTCCTAACTGGTTGGTGCATGGCTTGCTAGTCGGACCCAGTCTGCACTCCAAACTGGTTGGTGCATGGCTTGCTAGTCGGACCCAGTCTGCACTCCATTCCGTAGAGCTTTTATACGTTTGCCCTGAGTGAGAGGTGGTGGATATTTGACCTCAGTAAGGTAAAATCTTCAGCATAAGGTTCGCCCGACCCTCAGGAGAACCACGCAGGCAGAATGAACCGTGCAGACCCAGGCCAGCCCCTGGGCTCCCCCCTCACCGCCTCTTGTGCCCGAAGTTACAGGTTGCCCCATGGACGGTATGAGCAGAGGCTGGATTTTGTGTGTGTGTAAGTAGGGGCTACGGAGAGGGTATTATGCACCGGCTCCAAATCCTCCCAGGAATGATTAGGTGTTTCTCAAGGGAGGGTGCCTAACGCTGTCAACTGTTCTCCCTAATTCCTGCTATAGCAGGGAGGGCATAAGGGTTTGGAGGGTTTTGTTTGCCCTGACCCTGCGCGTAACTAGCGTGTGTGAGCTGTGTATGCACCACGCAGAGTGAACAAATGCAAATTATAGTGACTTGTTTGGCGTGCAGCAGGGTGATGAGGCTGGAGTGCTGTATTCTGCCAAGAAAATCAGCACAGAGGCACATGTTGGGCCCAGGCTACGTATCACAGTATTTTACCCATCCTATTGGCTGCTATACCTGCTCCATTCCCCGATTCCTTTTTGCCCCTTAATAACATGCTGCAACCACCTACCAGCCCTACCCAACTGAAAAAGCCTGCCAGGCACAACCTCCTGTAAGACGTTAGTAAAGCTTGTCAAGTAGCTCACAAAAAGAAGCGAGGACAAGTGTTTCTACCCCGGAATATCGGTCTCCTCGAACTCAGGGAGGATGCACCATCCCCAGCAAAGCAGCGCCGACGGCAGTCTGGCTCAGGGCGCTGCAGCCAACTTCTAGAAATGTCTTGCCCCCTCGCCGCCACGACCACGTCTCCCAGCAATGCTCTTTCCAGCAGCATCCCTTGCCCAGCCCCGCTTTTGGCAGGCTCCCCTCCATTCCCAGGCTCCTCACCCCCACCCCAAGAACAAGCCGGCGTGAGTTTTGCAGTGCTGTGACCAGCAACTCCTGCCCTTACCAGCTTGGTCCGTGCTCATGCTGCTTTTCCCCCCGAAAAGGGGTCTGAAAAACAGAGGAAGAATCAGGCTCATTCTTTACAAGCAGGAGCCAAAAGATGCTGTCCTGGCCACCACAACGTGAAAAATAATGGTGGTTAGAGCATGCACCCCGAAACACGGTGAAGGCCAGTCTCCCGAAAAAAGGCCATACCGTGGGAATACAAGTATCTCTAGAGTGCATATAGGGAATGGGGGCAGTTCTCTCCAGTTTTCCAGATGAAGCAGCTCCTTCGTACACGTAATAGTAAAAGATTGACTGAGAAGGAGTGTGGGAGTGAACACGGAATTTTCCAGGCGGCAGAAAAGCTGATTGCCAGTCCCTGCTCTTGCACACACTCTGACATTTTACCTACAACCAGCATTGGGTAAGAGGCACCAGCAAACCCGTAGCCTGCTCAAGAGCAAGCCGTACCACTAGGTCAGAAAGCCATGCTCGGTCCTCTTCCTTCTCTCCAGTCAAGAAGGGCTTCCATGCAAAAAACATCTTCAGCAAACTGGGTGGGAGAGGGAGGGAAGCAGAACAGCCATACCCACTGGGCCAGTGAAGAGAGCACCCCAGAAAGTGAACTGGATTTCAAGTGCTTCAGGTAGGAAAGGGAATTGGCTGGTGTCCCACGTGACAGGTCAACCCTCAAACTATCCAGGTGCTGTGTAAAAACCGAGAAGCACCACATCCTTCCTTAGGGATTGCAAGGTTTTATGTGGAGCCAGCCAGCCCTGAGATTGCCTGCCAGCCCATAACGTCTTGTGCAAATGAGAGAAAATAGGAATATTTAAGGAGACAGTAGGGCTTATGTATGAGAGGTGATGAACTGCTCGCTCTTGAAAATTCATGATGAACGGAAACTTCAGAAAATGAAAATTTTCTGAAACTCTCAGCCTGAAAAATCATGTGAAGCTTCAGGTTTTTAGGACCTGAATTAGCAACAATTTCATTTGTTTTTGTATTAAAGGTTATGGCAGTGTCAGCTAATGCGTCTGCATGTGCAGGGAGTGCCACTGTACATAAAAATCACTTATCTGAGTTGCATTATGAAATGTTTTGAAGAACTTCAAGGGGTCTTCAGCCTACTGAAATGAACTCATTATAGAAATTGAGTTAAACTCCTTTGGGGTGAGCTCCTTTGGATATCTGGGGTGTTATTTGTAAAATCTATTATTTCACTATGCATAAATCTCTAGAAATGTCAGCCATTATTTCAACCCAAGGCTCCGGTTTCTACTCCTGCTTTTACTCTTCTCACATAAGCTTACCATAATCCTCTTAATAACTATGTGTTCTGTTTACAATATTTTGAGCAATATCAACCCTAAGCCACTGGGTTTTTTCCAGTTGTTTAATGAAGATTAGATTAATTTTATTAGCATTCAGAGGGTGCTCTTTGCCAATGCTCAGTCATCGTTCTGCTGGGATTTTTTAAAAAGCCTAAGGGAGGTGGTTATCCAAATACCAATGAATTTCAATGAAAACGGGTTACATAACACAGGCCATTGGAGAATCCTAGCTTTAATTATACCTGCAGTCCTAAGATCAGCTCTTGAAATACATTGTGCATATCTGCGCACCAGCTTAGCGCTGAGCCTTGAATCATACTCCCCCAAAAAAGAAAAGAGACGTGGGAGTGATCAAATAAGAAAAAAAAATATTCGTAAGCCCATGTATGGGCTGAGGGCGATGACATGTTAGCTTTGCAAAACGGGACTTGGGCAGTACCTGCCTTGTTCGTGCTGCTCCGGGATCATAAAAGCAGGGTTTTCCCCAACAACACCTTCACAAAAGCAGGGTTTTCCCCAACACCTTCACAAAAGCAGGGTTTTCCCCAACACCTTCACAAAAGCAGGGTTTTCCCTCAACACTTTCTGTCTTGTCCCTTTTCCTCTCTTTGTCCCACCCTAAACCTTGGGATCCAGCCAGTGGGAAGGTTCACCTCTCTAAGGATTCCTCGCCCATGAAGGTGGTTTCTCTACATCTATTAACTGGTTAAAACGGGCAGAGATCTCTTTACAGGGAGGGCTATAATGAATTCAGTCCCCTATAGGGCTCACAGAGACCTCAGCATCAAAGAAGCCAGAATTAGAGAACACATTACCTAAAATGCTTCTCAGTTCAGCGCCAAGTATGCCTGACACAGAGAAACACCTGACGAGACGCTTCCCGGCCCTGTGATTCCACGATTTGTTGAGGAGGACTGGTTCTCAGGTAGGGGAATGAATACAAACTTCTCAGAAACACCGACTTTAAACGATGCTTGGCCTCGCTGGCTGTTGCTCCTCTTTTTCACGGGTGACTATTAACACTGCTCTTGACCTCTTCCGTTCCCCACGGAGACGCTGCTGGGGAAGTCACTGATGTCCCCCCACGCTGAGAAGGCAGGAGGAACGGCACTTTCCCTAAGCACTCTTGGCAGGGAGGAGGACAGAGAGCGCGAGTCCGCTGGGAGCATCAAAAATACCTAGAATGCTCCAGCTTCTTTTAATCACTGAACACAAGTGACCTAAAAATGACCCTAAAGATAATCCATCTCAAAAAAAAAAAAAGAAAATGAAAAAAACGAGGCAAGCAGGGAGAAGGGAGGATTATGAAGCCACCCCTTTGATAAACTCTGGCCCCTTGCAAAGGCTGGAGGGCAGAATTTGAAGATACGAGTGGTGATGGTAACGGTGGCAGCTTTCCAATGGCAGTGTTGTCGGTTCATCCCGAAAAGCTGACCTTTTTAAACTAGCACCGAATCCGTTCTTTTTCTCTATGAGAGCATTTTGCCTTTTTGCGGAAACAGTTCCCTAACAGGCTTTCTCTCGGCCCTTTATTACACATCGAGTGCTAGGTTTGGTTTCTAATAGTTCCTTTTTCACCTGGCTGCCTTCCCCACTGTGGGAAGCGTGGGTTTGGCTCCACTGATGCTCTCTGTAATGGCTGTGATTACACCCTCCGCGTCTTCTTCACAGTGCCGGCCTTTCAGCTCAACAGCGCGTTACGCCTGGATAAGACTCAAAGAGCGGCTTAATATCAGGGTTCTCCGGAGCTGTAATAGCTGGTTCAAGATCGAACAGATAGAACTACATCAATATTGCTGTACGGTCCACGAGGTAAAACACATCAATCCTGCATATGTCTGTCCATGAGTTAAAGCTGTATTTTACCATTGCTCCGGGGGAAGAGGGATGCCAGTAAACCGGTGTCATCAGAAAGTCCAGAGAACAGCGAGTGTAAAGCAACCGGTCGCCTGCTGCGCGTGTCGGCGGCACCGGCTCTTCGTGTCGGACCCAGCAGATCGCTTTGCAAGTCACCATCCTGAAGCAGGTTATCCCTTTAAACTTGAGAAAATGTGGTTCTGCAAAATATTTCACGCTAGCTGAACCCGGTTATTCCCCGGGAATCCACGGGAGTGTTGCTGTAAGTACAAACAGAATGGTGCCTCCGTGGGCAGACCTGGGAAGAGGCTGGACATGCGAGAGCAGCTGCTTGTCAGTTTTTAAACTATATAAATTTACTCTTCATTTTTGTAATCCTGGAATATTAAGGAAACAGGTCCAGAACACAAAATAGAAAAGAAAATAAAAAGTCAGTCATTCATTTGCTATTGGCTCTTTAGAGTTTACATTTTGAATTTTTTTCTGTCCACAGGTAAAGTTTAAAAAGGGAATTTTTTAACTGAACTTCAGTTCTGTTGCATGTTACTGATTCTCAAAACTTGGGAAGCAGCTTTAAAAAGCTCCAAATTTTGCAAGGATTTTTCAGGAAGGATGACGGCAGAGCTGTTATCAATACCTGTATTCAAACCTCGCTTCAGCTCCAGTTCTGAGAACAGGTCAAACTTACCAAACTTACCCAAAACTTCAGTTTGGGCAGTAGCAGTGTTTGTGTGAAAAGCTAAGAAAATCCTGTGTGCAATTTTCACAAAGTTGGACTGGGGGGCCTTTTTGTCTCACCGGTCTTTTAGTCCGTGCTGCCCACAGGACCGGCCTGGTGCGGGTTACGTGGAGGAGTGGGAGTGGGTCTCCGTAGAGTAAAGCAATTAGTGTTGAGAACCTGATCTTCTCAAGGTGCACATTTCAGAGTGGGATTATTTTTTTTGGGGGGGGGTGGATGTCACTTCAGGCTAGCTGTCTTCTGCCTATTTGTGGCTGGAGACCACTGGGTGCACACCTGGAGCAGATCTTTCAGTTTAGTTTCGTTTGAAAGGAATCCGGTTTGTTTACGCGGCGACTGCTCCACCGTGCAAAACAACGTGCAAGTGGAGGCAACTGGGAGATGCACGTCGGTAACACGCTGCCGCGCGGAACTCCGGTGTGAGCGTAGATGTGCCCTCAGCACCCACGAAGAAGCTGCTCTGAAGGGCTTGATGTTGTGAAGTGCTGAAGCAGCGTGTAGGACGCTGGACTCCCTTTGAATAGCACATTCATAGGTTCATCAAAATAACTCCGTTCTTGGCTTCGTGCTACGGAACAGCTCATTAAAACAGATTTTTCAAAACACCAAGCATTACCGTGGGGAAACCAGATCCCGACATTCAGGGAGTAAAGCTGCCTGTGCCGTATAGGTACACCTTTCAAGACACGGTGCGTTTTATACAACAAAGTTTCCGCTTGTCTCCAAACAATGAATCTTCCCATTTCACTCCAAAGTTTAACTCCACTTACATCTCCACAAGGTTCCACCGGCACTGAAATAACTGCCGGTGCGTGGGGCCACAGCGGGGCACTGTGATCGTTCAGCAGAGCCCAGGTCACCCCCGCTCGCTTTTCCCCCTGCCATCAGCAAAGACCTGGATCCGACAACAGCCGGAGAAACCACCCAGGCTTGCTCCCTCCCGGAATGCTCTGCTGCCTGAGGTTTGCTCCCGCACCGAGGCAGGCACTTCGCGAAACTGCCGTCGGAGAGATCAGGAGTGACGGGCACAAATTTCCAAGGATCCTTATAAGTCTCATGCCCGTGTTAAGCAAAACTGGCTTTGAATTTTTATTTATTTTTTCTAAAGGGGCTCCGGCAACCTTACTGGAGCTGACATGAATTACCCAGCCGAAGCCTGAGATTTAGCGTGTGAGTGGAAGTGCTCCCATGAAAACCGCACCGGTGTTATGTGTCTGGTTCCCAGAACTCTGATGCCTCCCTTTGCGTCCACCATCAGCAATGCAATCATTCAAATAAGCTGAAATCAATCATATAATGAGTCCCACCATATGATACTTGTCTTTGAGGGGGATGAATAAATCATTGTGCCTTTGACAGGGTATTTATGCCATAAATTGACCTAGGAAGTGGCATGGCGACACTTTGATAGTTATGGCTGTGATAGTGACAATTTAGGAATGAATGCATCTTTGTACCTTGACCAGCTCAAATCCTGGCACCTGTTGAAACTAAAACTGTGCAGGCAAAAAAAATCCTGCCGCCGATAGAGACGTCGGCAACAAAACGGAGAGCTGTCAGAGGAGAACGCAGAGGCGGCCTGACGCGTAACCCCCCTGCCAGGAGCGAACAAACCCGGCAGCAACAGCAGACTGATAAGCTCCGTTCTCCTGATAAGGTCCGAGGGGAGAGCGATCACCGGTGTTCACCTTCCAGCACCGGGCCACGCTCCGCGGCAAGGGCTGCTCGCCCGCGGATCGCCTTCCTCCCCCGGGCGGTTCTGCGCTGCTCACCGCTCTCCGTCCGTACTCGGCAGGTTTCGCATTTATAATTCATATTTTCATAAATAATGCAGTCGGAAAAGCGTCGATTTGCGGTAAACGGCCACGTCTGCCCTTTCTGGCCAATATCAGCTCAGTCTCTACTCACACGTGACTGTTGTGAAAGGTCAGAGGCGAGCTCTGTTTGCTCAGAATAAACTAAAACGGAATGTGAGGGTAACTCCCTTCTGCTTTGGATTTGGTTTTTGTATCTACCACCTGCGAGCTTTGTGTCCTGAACAAGATGATATTGAAGACACGGAATGTTGAGTGACATCAGCCTGTCAATCTTTATTCCTGCTGTAGTGATTTTTAGGGCTAAACCCATTATTTTTAAGAGAGTGCTGTAGGTGTGAATGAAGCATTATAACAGGTTTTCAGGGGTTCTGGAAACTGTAGACAGGATAAGTATTTGTGAGGCATAAAGAAGACAGTGGTTTAAAAAAGCTGTTATAAGCAGTTATATATTTATATCATAACTACTATAATATAAGCACAAGATTTTATATATTATATATAAAAATAGAAATAAAATATAAAGTATATTAAAATTGTAAGTAAATAAATTATCAACTATATACAGTATATGAATACAAATACGTATTTATATATACACACACAACTCTTGCTCTTTCTTTGAATGTTTGGTGCCTCTCCGGAACCTCCTAACTAACTGCAATACTAATGCTTACACATTTCTATACTTGGTACTCTAGACATGATTCAGAATAATCACGTGGGACAAGTTAATAGTGTTATCCCCATTTACGAAATGGTAAAGCTGAGGCATAAGGTTAGATACTAACACAGGGCATCTATGTTTTAGTACTGGATTCAAAGATGCCTTCAGAACCATCAGATCAAATTCCCTGTTCTCATAGCTGATTGTGTTGCAGATTTTATTTCATGAACTGATCTGTTTCTGTCTGGAAAGTGGTTGGGATTTTTTGCCCACACAGCTCCTTTGGAAGATTGTTCCCAAGCCCTACGGCTCTGGTGTTTGCAAGTGTTTTCTAATTCCTAGTCTAAGTGTATTCCTAGCTAGTTTACAGCCTTTTATTCTTATGTCAATATTGTTCTTTATTTAAATACTTTTCCTCTTCTCTGATGCTTATTCTCTTGACAAATCTGTAGAGCACAATAATTCCCTCTCTCAACCTTTGTTTTCTTTGGCTAAACAAACGGAGCTCGTTTCCTCTTGCGAAATAGACTGTCCTTTCCCCTGATCACTGTAGAAACCCGTCTCTGTAGCTACTAAAACCTGAACTTGCCTCATTTTAACATAGGTCCTTTATCATAGAAGTATCTTGTTCCATGACATTCATCATTTCCATCTCTACTGGAAACACATAACCAAAGAGCTAGAATAACAAGTGTCTTGTTCTCTTGGCCGCAGCATAAAGGTGACTTAGAGGTTTTCCATATTACCGTCCCTCCTACATCCTCTCTTCTACCTAAGTGGACACCATCTCTGCTTCTAATAGGTCTGACTCCTTGCTATATAGCTAATAACGTCTGATTATTAGTTGGTATCGTGGGTGTGGTCTTGCACTTTTCCAATTAGACTTCACCCTGCTCCTAGGACTTAATCTGATTTATTCTGTAAACAATCACGTAAGCTTTCTCCCTGACATTGGTTCCACACCTTTTGTGTCAATAAACATGGACAACTCGCTCCCACTCCTTGTGACTGTTCATCAAAGAAAATACTGAACAAGAGACTATTAGGTCTGTTCTGAGGAATTCTGCCCATAACTTCTCTTCAGCCTCATACTTCTGAGTGGGTTAGGGCCACCACATTTTCTTAGGTAAAGAATTTTGACAAAGAAGGGTATAGTGTTAGGCACTGTCTCTCCCTGAATTTTGTCTCCTTTCCCATTATCTCCAAGTCTTTCTTGAAAGACTTTCCTGAAAGCCATAATGAGAGTTCAAGCTACTCTTTGAAGAGTAACCTGCATGGTCTTCTGTTGAGCCATTCCTCAACCTCCAGTACAGCAGTCTTTTCCTTCTTCACTTCTCTTACCTCTGTAACTGCCTTAGCAGCAACATCCCCTCAGTTCTCAGTTCTCCTTGATTTGACAGTCAGAGCCAGCGCCAGTCTTAGCTTCCTAACTGCTGGAACTGCTATTTTTAATGTTCAGTACCCCACGTAAGCGGCTGAGAAATAAATGCGTAGAGAGGCACTATGGCTGTATCACTTAGCAGGCTTTGCTAATACACTACAGTAAAGATGTAAAACGATTAATGGAAGCTGCAAAGCCAAAGCTTCTGCACGTCTTATCCCTGTCGATGACAACGGGAAGGCTCTGAGGGACAGCCATGCTTACCATGGACTTAGAAGGACTCCGCCGCTGGGTCCCAAGGGCAGCTGTTTGCTTACGCTGCCTGTTCTGGAGCTGCAGCGTGGTCTTTGAGGTCTTTGACTTGGTCAGAGTCCTTCTGACGGAGCCTCGACTGCGTTCTAATGGCCCTGGACTCACCTAGCCAGAGCGACGGGAAGGGAGACTTGGCCCGTTGGAGGACTCTCTTGTGCTGTCGGCAAGCTTAGCGACCACTTTTTGGCCCTTCTGATCCTAACATAAAAAGGGATGATGAGGCAGCGATGAGAAGGATTAAAGCCCTGTCCTTCTCGCTGGGATCATTTGCTTCCATGCAGAGAAGGTGTCAGATGCTCGCAGGCCAGAATACCAGCGTTTTATACCCAGGAGACTTCAGAAAACAATTAAGATTCAAGCCCTACAGACTCCAATCAGTCCTTGTTTAACTTCAGTTCTATGCCAGCGTAATTTCACTAAAATCGGGTGAATTACTTTGGTGTTACGTTGCATGAGCAACTCCGTCACTTTCAATGGAATTACCGGCACAAAAGTGGTGGAGCACGGGTGACATGAATCAGGCCTCGTGTTTGCAGCAGCCTTGAATACACCAGTATTGAGAGGACCTTTGGAGCTGGGCCCAAAGCACTCACAAAGGGAGCTCCCGCTGTTATTCCAACCCATAGGCAGTTCCCGAACAAAGACCAATTATCTGAGCTTTGTGTGAAGGGGGTAGGGGACATGCACCGATATTCATAAATTAGGCAAGCCTGGTGTTTACTGAAGTGGAGGGCCTTCGTTCCAATTAAAGTCTGTCTTCATTCCTTCTGTGAATTCTTAATTTCCTTTCCTTGTGATATTTGTCCGTTTTCATCTGTATATTACGACATACTTCACAGATGAGATGAAATATCACCATTCCCCATTTACAGATAGGGAAACCAAGGCATAAAAAAGTGAAATGACTTGCCCGAGAGAATAGCCCCAAGGTCACTGGCTACCTAAGGTAGGGCTTCGCCCACATGCTGCCTCCCATTAACAATTCTGCTCATTCCTTCAAGTGGTGTGCAATAAAAAGAATGGAAATTAGACTTTTTCAAAGGCTTTCTTGCACCACACCTTAAAAAGAGCTGCTGCTTTTTTTTTTATTTTTGTAAAAAAAAAATTAAGTAAATAGCCGTAATATTACCAAACCACTTAAGAAGGCTTTAAACCTATATGTTAGAATGTAAAGGATTCAGACAGAACATTATAAAACATTAAAATAATTTGGTTTATATGAAAAGGCCAATTAAAGAGGGAGAAAACTTCAGAAAGGATTTTGATAATGTCATTATATACAGTATAATAGCAAGATCATTATAAGTTGTAAATATCATGTCATTACCCTTTGTAATTATCTGATTACATTCACTTACATTAACTTTGTAATTAGATGTAATTTCACACTTATCAAGTAAAATCATTTTTAACATGCACGGCAGTACAGCTCCGTCTTTCTGTGTGCCCCGGCTTGATCCCTGACAACAGGAGGATGGAGAAGTTCTGAGTAAGTGGTCCTTCCTCAGGACAGCAACAGGAATGCCAGTTTCCACACAGAAGGAAAAAAAAAAGATTTTATCTACTCATCTTTGGCCAGAAGGATGGGGTCCTCGACAACTGACTCAGGGAGAGCAGAGGTAAACAATCCTGTGAAACAAGAAAAAAAGAAATTAGGGCGGTGCGGATAGGTCATTTTAATACAAGGCTAAGCCTACATTTACATCACCTAGGGAAAAGACAAATTCTATTTATGAATGTATTATTTAGAGAATGTAAAACTACATTTAAAGGAATAGCGCCAACTTTCAGCTAAAGTCCTAAACCCCCTTGACTCCTTGTCTTTTGTGACAAACATTCCTGGCTGCTCTTCCGCTTTCCTGGAGGTGCCCCGCTGGGAGCAGCGGTGGGAGGTTGAGCCTCAAGCTCGGACCCTTCTCCCTCTCAGAGACCCACCAAGTCCCCAGGGCCGTCTCGTCACCTCCTCCCGGCCCCGGCCTTCCACACCACCAGCGGGAGGACGTCCGAGCGGGACCAGTTTCTCTTCCCTTTTCCTACCGTGTCTCTGGGCAGGGCACCTCGGACATGCCCAGGGAGCGGTGGGAACTGCCAGGGTGCTCAGCACCCCCCAGTTCCCCAGCTGCGCAGTTTTGATCCTGTGACCTTCCCCTTTCTCTTCTGTCATTCCCACTGTTTCCTCCTCATTTTCCTTCTCCTGCAGCCCTTTCTTCCTAAGGCCAGGGGAACGCAGGGGGGTGCAGGGCCCGCTCCCCCGTATCTCCCAGAAATCAGAGAGTCGGGGATACCCTAAGCCAGAAGAGGCATCCTCACATGTGATTCCCCTTGACAAAACCATTCTCTCATGATCTTGTCTAATCCTTGAAGCCGAGGACCTCTTGCATAACCACGTTTTCTGGCAGTGCATCCCACTCTTTCTCTCTACTGCATGAAAATGGATTTCCTTCTTGCTTGCTTTGAACTTATTCCCTGACCTCCTAATTGATTCCTCCTAGTTCTTGTATAAAGAGAAATGGAGAATAATAATTTTCTGTTCAGCTTCTGTATTCCGCTCAGGATCTATAAACCTCTTCAATCATCTCTTTCTCAAGCAAAAGAGCTCTAATCTATTTAACCTCTCCTTGTGCAGAGCCACGCTTCTATCATCCTTGTCCACCTTCTCTCTTTCCTACTCCTGCAAGATCCTTTGGGAAAGCAGTTCTGCACTACTCGTACATCACGCTAAGGCAGTTCTGTCTCTTCGTTTGGCTTCCCGATCCACGTCTCTAGCAAATCTCTAGATTTCTAGAAAAAAAAAATGTAGGAAAAATCATGGCAAAACGGTTTACCTTTGAAGCTAACACTTTGCAACAATATTAAAAAGTGGAAAACTGTGTGGCAAATTTATTTTAAACTTCGAATAATAAGTTCCCTTCAATTAGAGAAACTTCTTCACTTAAGTGTGTCACCTGGGAATTTGCCATGTGATAACTGTCTCTCAAAGTTAGAAGAGGAGGTGACTCAGGCTGTCTACATGGAGACCTGGAGAGAGCCTGAGACATGGCCAGATCTTAATTCTCACCCCATGGCACCTCTCCCTCTACCTCTGTGCCTATCCGTCCATTACGCTCCGTGATTTTATAATCACTAGCTCTTCCTTGGCATAGCTGTTTTCAAATCTCACTCCAGCTGAAGATGAGGGAAGCTGTTGAGGATGATGTAGGCTGAGTCTCATTATACTGCAGGAAATAAAATCTCTTTACAGGGCTCCCGTCCAAAGCAATTACACAGAGCTTTAAACTTATACATCTGAATTGTCTCAACAAGGCAGGCAAAACAACAAAATACCTAAAGCAAAGCGCACACTTTAGCGGTTTGGTAGTGCAATCCTACAGCCTGTGTAGGCTGATTATATCAGGTAATGTGTCTATTTGCGAGAAATCTGCCAACACGCTGGTCTAGGAGCCTTTTCATTCTTTTTTCAAATGAAATTGAAATGCACTGATTGTTTAGATGAATCATTTCCCTCTCCTTGTTTTGGATTACACATTCTTTTTTTTTCTCACCTCACGTCTTCCTTGCTCTTGATGGCAAAGCCAACGTCAGAGCAGACAGAACTAGTCCAAGCTTTCCCTAAGTGATATTTCTGAAGCAGAGCAGGTGCAGATGAGGAAAAAGGATCAGCCAATTTTTAAGAAGTCAGATGGCATTGTGCAGCAAACAGAAGGCAAAGGACTGATTTCAAAGCAGAAAATCAGGTCCTTTTATTTATGTAGAATGCACCAATTCACGGAATTTGAAATGGCTGGTTACGGAAACGTATACATTTGATCGAAGTTTAATTTTCCATGGGCTGCAATACCTAAATCAGGAGAGCTGTGAACATGGCATACAGGTTGATTCATTTCAGAAAAGTCACCTGGAGAGTTTCTTACGTGGAAGATATGGAAGACGTAGTTTATATTACCCAGTGAGAAATCTTATCATGAACTTTATTCTTAGAGCATTGTCTCTAGCTGCGGGGGCGGGGAGAAGGTACTAAGCAATTTTGTCATAAGCATTTTTTACGTATTTTGCCCTGACTTGAGTTCTCTGTCTCCCTGTAAATTTAGTAAAGCACACAAAAATGAGATACCAGTTCATCATGCTTCTTTTGTAGTAGCTGTCTTATGAGATCTGTGAAAAAGCAGGCTTGCTAAAATGAAAATGTCAATAACAGTGAAACATCCAGCCTGTAGCTTCTCCAAGACTCTACAGAGTGGTTTCACAGAAATCTCGTATATAAATTACTGTATCAGTGAGATCACTCAAAGATCTAAAATTGCTTCAAATTTTCATGCAATCCTTTACTCTTCAGTACTTATCAGGCAACATCAATTAAACGCCAATTAAAATTTTTGAAGCTTTCTTTGATAAAATGACCAGCTTTCAAAAAGAATGCCTTTCTACTTGCGCATTGCTTGCCAAAATGCCATGGATGTACAGAAAACCTGCTTAGCTGCATATACGTATGTGTGAATACATAGGGGCAAACTTCTAATTAACTCCTGGAGGCATAATTACCCTCAGAAAACATAGTGGTAAGTAGACTGAGATAGCTACATGTCCTAAAACGCTGCTGTAATTGGAAGAATGGTAATCTTATCCAAATAACCATAAGATTCACTTCCACAAGTTATATGAAAGTAGCATTATGAAATAACGACTAGATATTAGCGATGACATCCTATCACGGTGATGTCAATGGCAAGGCTACTGCCATCCTCCATGGAGTCAGGGCTTCGTGTAGGATTTAATAACTTGCTCGTTCTAATTATTTATGAAGCTTTTTAAAGAAAAAAGAAGGCAATTGCCCAGCCCTCCGGTCTTTCTCACCTGGTGCTAATTCCCAATGTCAAGACAATTACACTCCAAGAAAGGATGTGGTTTCTGCTGACTAATTCCTGTGGTTAAAATGGAGCTGCAGTGCTTACCGGAGGCGTAAGCAGCATCGGTTGGGCCCCTTTACACCAAACCCCATCTCTAGGACAACTTGGCGCAGCGCGAAGAGGACCCATGCAATCAGCCCAGCCTCCCGCATCCCTCCGGCAGCTCCTCGAGCAGAACCTGCCTCCGCCAGCTGCCAGGGTCTCCTGGAACACCGCTTTGCTCCAGCGTCCCCGTCTCTGCCAGCTCCCCTGCTCGGTGGATACTTCATCCATGCATTACCTCTGAAAGAAATTACCCCAAGACAGTGGCACTTCTTCCATATAACACCACGGGAGGTTGCGCCGAACCCTCTCGGAAATCAGCTAAAAGGCTGTTACTGACGGCATTGCTGTGAACCCTCCGCCACGCGTAGCTGCAGATTTATTGCCCAGCTTGTACTTAATATTGCAGTCATTCCTACCTGCACGGAGTGGGCGTAAAGTGCTGTCCCTGCGGTAACGCTGGCAAAGCCAGGGGAGCAGAGAGAGAAAACCGTATTGTTGCAACCAATAATCACAGTGATAACAATTTCGCTGCTCAGCAGACCACATACGTGCACACATATTTAAAATCCAATCTTGTGACAGTATCTTGACGACAAAAGGTTGCCAAAACGTACCACTGATCCAAATGTATTTTTCTTCTCATTCAGTGGGAGCTACCTTCATCGAAAAAAGTTCTTTTCATTTTTCTTCTCCTTTTCCTTTTGGTAAACCACGGAAGGCTCCTTTTTGTTTTTCACCGTCTCTACAAATCGCTTCTCTCCACCACTTGGTAAGCCCCGAAGAGAGTGGCAGCCTTGACAATTTTACTGCCAGTTTTCTTCTGCAGCTTCAAGCAAGGCCTCCTGGTCCCGGTTCCAACCTCAGGATGAGCTGTTCGAGGATGAGCAATGTGGGAGTTAGGGAGGTTCCTGCCTGCCAGTCCCATGAGCTTCTTGGCAGCCACAGTCCCTGGCGAGATCAGAGATTATTGCGTCCGCGGGGAAAACCTACAAAAGCCAGCATTCGGCAGAGAATTCACTTTCTTAACTTCCAAAAAGCAGCTGGCAGTGAGCCTTCTGGTCCAGTAAGCTGTTGCAATTTCTCACCTGAAGGTTTAATACTGGCAAGCTTAAAATGCATTAAATATGGTGCGTGCGTTCACATACACACTCACGTATGTCTTCACACAGAGACAGGAGAACACTTCTAAGAAAAATGCTGCTTTTCACATCATTCTGACATTTTTTTAGCAGGCCAGTTCAGGCACAAGGACCCCTTTGACTGCGTATCATTTCAGGAGCAGAAATTAAATGTTAGCAGAGGAGAGCCATTATCCAGAACAGGAATCATGGCATCAAAACAATATTAATTCAGTCTTCCCCAAGTCCAGGGGTGTTCTCTCACGCAGACATAGTATCATCCTGGTGGTTCAGAGTTAGTCAGGATCTGGGCAGGGAAGAGAAGAAGCTACCTCGTGTAGGGTTTTCCTCTGCCAACCCACTTCCATTCCCATCGGCGGTTTCTAAACTGCCTCGGTACCAGCAGCATTCACGTGCCTTCCCATACTGGGGAGTCTTCTTGTATTCTAGCTCTTGGGGCCGCAAGATTACCTGAGAATCTCATTTTACCTTCTAATAAGGAAGAAGAATAAGTAGAAATATAAGAAAGAAAATGTAACATTCAAAAAGGGCAATTTTAGCCCGGTAAAGCCACTCTCCTTCAGATCGCTTTAGAGACTTCCAGAGATCACAGCCTAATTTTAGTTGCAATAAATTTGGACCAGCGGCACATTTTGGTATCCATCTGTCAGCCAGATACTGCCATGAGGTTGGCAGTACTAGGAGGAGTATACCAGACTTTGCCTTACTGGGATGGGATAAAGATGTGTAGGTACAGGAAACAGCTGTTCTGTTTCCAGTAGGAAAATGTTATGATTTTCCCTGTTTTTTTCAGATGTCTGGTATACAAAACAGGCAAACTGGGGGAAAAGGAAAGAAAAAAAAAATGCACTTTACGCACAATGTTTATCTCTCACAATGAACAGCAAAATGGAGTTTTTTTTCTGTTGTATTTCCATCAGATTTTGATCGCTAACAAGTATTTAAAATGAGTAACTTATTTTAAAACTCATGGTAGTAGCAAACTGTGATTCTTACAGACATATCTTTCTTTTTCAGTTTAAAAATAAATAATATTGGCATTTTCTGCTTCAACAGTGCAATCTTTTTCATATTTTAGAGACATGTCAACAAGCAGAAGCTGCACTTAAATATTTTAGCATTCAGCCCAATGCCATAACTGGTGCTAGATACATTTGTCACTGCTCCAAAAATGCATGTGTATAGAGAGTTCATAAATACACGTGGCAGTACTTCCCGTGTGCTACCTAAATGACATATAATACAGTTTTTACAACAAAAAAAGGTAAATACATTTCAGCTTGAAGTAAATTGCAAAGTTGGTTGCTGTCCTTTCCTCCCTGCTCTGTTCCTTCATCTTTCCTTCTCAAAAAAAACCCCAAACAGCTTTAAATTTTACATTTTCACTGTGGGGACAGAGTCCAAATGCAAACCCAAGCAAAAGCAACTAGCTTTGCAGGAGAAAGGGAAAAATTAACAGTAGGACACAACCTTGGAACGGAAGTTAAGAACAGCCAGTTTTTCTGCGATGCCTATTTCCTTCCCGGGATCTCCTGAGCACTGTTTTCCGTAGTAAAACCCAGGGACTAGCTACCACGTGGGCAGACGTGGTTTTGAGAACCGCAGCTCCGTGGGCAGATACGCCTTTCTGTCCCGGCGCTCGCTTCTCGGCCCTGCTGGAAGGCACGCGGTGTGGAGCAGACACGACTCCGTCTTAGGATTTACAGCAGAACCTTTTTACCCTGCTTTGTCAGCACAAAGTACTCATGAAATGGCTATCATTTCCTCGCAGTTGAAGATTATTTTACTCTGCAAGTGGCAGGCAGATGCCGTGGGTAAATGAGCATCTGTCTGGTAAAGGAGGGAAGTATCAGGATTTGTCCGTACCAGAAGGCAGTTCTGTTATGAACTGAGGGAGGAACTGACCTAACTCTGTCGAACGACATTCCAGTGGTGGTTCCTGGGCAGAAGGCAGTCTGCTGTCTAAACAACAATTACAAGGCCATACTGGAGATGGTGTGGGAGATGAAAACCTGGAATGAGTCACCAGGAAAAAAAAAATATAAAAGGGGGGGAAAAAAAAAAAGAAGTGGAAAAGAGCTGTAGGGCAGGATGGGTAATGAGAGCAAAATGAGTTTCCAGCATACCGCCGAAACCAGCCAGTGCCATCTTTGGAAAACCGTGCGGGAGTGCACAGAGCAGGTGATTAGTGAAGCTGGCGCTAGTTTGCCTCCCCCGGAACGTCGTGCCCAGCTCTGCTGCTCCCGGCTCAAGGGCCGCTTCCCAGAAGAACCACTCAAAAGGCGCAAAACGCATCTTACGAGGGAGAACCTCCATCCGAAGGGGCCCTTAAGGTGCCTTCCTGAGCAAGGTGCGACTCCCGGCGGCGGTGCCCGAGCCGCAGGCACGGGTGCCGTGCGTGAGGACCAAAACAGAACAAGCCCTTCCGTTACCTACAGCCTACCCACAGTTTCCCCACATTCCTAGGGAAGAAGGTTCCAAACCCATGGATAGCAGCGCGGGTTAGCGAGGGAGGGAGACGCGCCCGCTCTTACCCTCACGACGTACAGGTTTGGGGTTCGCCGCACCGCTGGAGGAGCCGCTGCCTGTCCCCGGGGCCAGGCGGGGGGAATCGGCGCGGCCGGGACGCGTCAGGGGTGCGGGGGCGCGGGGCAGAGGCAGCTTTTCGGGCCGTGAAGGCGGCTGCTGGGAGAGACGGCGGCGGGAGGCGGCGGGAGCCCTCCCGCAGGCCCCCGGGGGCTAAGCCTGCCCCAGCGCTCGCTCCGCCCGAAGGCGCTGGGGGTCTT
Organism: Aviceda cuculoides; assembly: GCA_035590195.1. Lineage (NCBI taxonomy): Eukaryota > Metazoa > Chordata > Aves > Accipitriformes > Accipitridae > Aviceda > Aviceda cuculoides. The sequence continues at coordinate 1,821,660 of JAVJGG010000058.1, forward strand.
CGGGAAGCTTTTCCTCCGCACGCCGCTGAGCGCGTCTCTGTGCCGGTCGCGGCGGGTGTCAGGGGCTAACGGTGGTATTCCAGAGGAGCGCCGCTTGATGCAAATGCTTGGAACCAAGCAAAAACTGTGACTGAGACCTCTTCGCCTTGACTTACCTTATTCGTGCGTGACTGAATGAAAATGGTGGGGTTTAATTTTCTTTTTTTCATCCGACGTAGAGTTGAAATGAATTCAACACTTTTACTGGGACTTGTTTTAAATGGAATTTCTTTTCTGACTAAAGGTACTTTTGTGTTTCAAGTAGTTCCGAAACGATGCATTTGGAGTGGCGCGTTGTGAAACGACATACATGGATCTGTTCTGCAATTTTTCTTTTAAAGTAGCGTATAGTGATATTGCATGCACTTTGCGTATGCTAAAGCGACTTTGTATTCTTTGGCGGTTAATTCTTTGTGTCATTTCACTTATCCTATAGGAACACTGTAACACACTCCAGATTAAGCTCACTTAAAATTTTATGTTGCAAAAAATCTGTTTGAAGAAAAAAACAGAACATTACGCAGTCTGGGTTCTCTGAAAACATCAGTAATGTGTATAGGACACGATACGATTTTTTTTCCAAGTGCTTTTTTTTTCTGGTTTGATATCATAAATCTCTTCTTCCAGGCGTGAACTGTAAAAGTGGCTGCCACCCAGAGAATGGATTTTGTGACTTTCCCAGTGAATGCAGGTAAAAAGATCTGTCAGACAGAGCTATTAGCACAGGAATAACAGCTTCAATAATTCATAGCCCTGGTAAAATAGACAGAAGCTGAAATGATTTGCCCTCTGAAAATATGGAACTGTAATGAAACAGCACTCTATTAGGATACAGTAACTGGAATCACAGAGCATAGATAGACGTCTAGGTACCTTTTTAGTCTACTTTTCCCAGTAAGAAAAGTCTTTACATTGATTAGCATTTCTTTATTTCTTTCTCACTGAATGAAATAATTTTCTTCACATAAACTGCTTCTAGTGTCCCAGAAGCCTTGACAGTATCTTTTTGTTGAAGTGTGCTGCATAGCCCAACTTTGTATCCGAAAGTTTATTTATTGTGCCTCAAAAAGGGGAACATCCCTGTAACTACGTTTATTAAAAATAAACTATGCCTCTATCTTGTCTTTTATCTCTTTCAGGTGTCAACCTGGTTGGCAGGGCGCTCTTTGTAATCAGTGTGTTCCTTTCCCCGGGTGTTTGCACGGCAGCTGTGCCAAGCCCTGGCAGTGCATCTGCGAGGAGGGCTGGGTTGGCAGCCTCTGCGACACAGGTCTGCACAGCCTTTCCTGTCCTCGAGCGAGTGAAACAGCCCCCTCTGGTGCTGGAGACACGCATAAGTCCTTCTGGGTGGCTAATTCTAAAAGATTGAATGCTAGCGCTGGATAATAAGGGGATTCTGGGCAGCGGCCCCTAAACATGGAACTTGTATACTAATTTAGGCAGAAGCATGCGGTATCTTTTGTAACTGTGTATATGTGCGAGCAAAGCATAAATTCGTCGTTCTATTTTAAACATTGATTATGGTGGACAAGGCCAACAAATAACTGCTCCCTTGTAGTTATATAAGACCTTTCTATAAAAATACAAGTCGTCTTGTATATATTAAATAATTTGAAATATTTACCTAGCACACATTCTCTCTCTCTCCCTCTCTCTCTCTCTCTCTGCTACTTTCTTAATACTTCTTGAAAAGGAAAACGTTGTGCCTATTTCTTCCTTTACTTAACCCAGTGATGATTCAGCGGAGTAGCATCAGTATAACTGAGGAAAAGGTCTGCCTGAACAGGCTGCTGCTTCCCTCTCAGGTCTGAGGGGTAAGCACAGCTCTTGCGTGCACGCTTTCACCCCTTGCCAGTCAGAATGAGCCAGCTTAGCAAAAGCAAGTCGAAGAATTGGCTTTTGCTAAGCTGGTTTATTTTGGCTGACACAGGCAAGTGTTCAGCCAGAGATCTGAGGGGGCCGAAACCACATGAGCATCCAGGAGCATGGGCCTGTTCCGCCCACGTAGCTGCAGCTGGAAGAGGACGGGTGTCCAGGGCCTCATTCTCTTTTCATGTCTTTCAGACTTCTGTTGTTATACAGCTTATAATTTATAGAGCATGCATGTGTTCTGCCAGTGCATACCCAAAACAGTAATTAATGATGACACAGTTTGAACTGGGTAACATTTTCAAGATGACTAAAAGACTCGGAAGATTCCAGGTAGTTCACACACTTGCAGTGACACGGACCTCGGTGCAAGGTACTCGGGTACTTATTTAGCTTCTCATCAGGCTTTGCAGCACGTACTCACCAGCTGCACACGTAAGCGTAGGCAGGCTTCTTCGTTCAAAGCTGGTCCTGGTACGTTTGCAGGAGCTGCGGTAGCAGTGGTGCAGATGTGACTGCAAGCTCTCAGAGATCTTGTTCTGGACACCTCTCACAGATGTGTTTGTACCTGAGACAGCCACCTAGATTCTCGTTATGATTAGTGAGGAGGAATGGGTCCCTCTGTTGTCTGTGATCTTCAATCATAGATTTCTAAAGCTAGACAGAACCACCCCCCCGCTGCCACCTTAGGAGGCTCAGTTCTATTGCTTGTCAATGACTCCAGAGGACCAGATTTTTAAAGGTACCGTCTTCACATCTAATTAATCCTGTAAATTAATATTAAGTTTTTCAAGCTGGGCATGCTTTTAAAAACTGTAAGTACCTAGCTGAATTTCTAAGTTCTAATATATCTTTGCAATTCTGAGCCTTGCAATGTTTCCCTCTTGCAACTGGTACTTAGGATGCAAAACAATGCTTTGGAAATTGTACCCATATCTTTATGGAAAAATATTATTTTAATACATGTTCATTAAGATAGTTACATAATACAAAAGAGGTATCCCTTGCTCAAGTTTAGAGACTATTATTTCTCTTAACACACAGAGTCATCTCAGAGTCTTCTTTCCCAATTTGAATCTAGATCCCCATGAAAGCTGCAAGAATATTCAGACAAAAAGAAATAACCATCTTTTCATCTGCAGGGACATGTTATGGTGACAGTCTTTCATCTCAGTGGATTTACCTACTCTAAATGCATTGTTTTGCCACAAAGGATCAAGAGAAGGTTCCTCCTTTTCTTGCTACTGGACCGTTGCTACAGATTGTTATCCTGAGCCACTAAAACACTGAAACCTCAAATGGGTTAATTGCTCAGCCACTGATCTTACCATCCTCTGCCAAAAAGTTGGTGTCAGTTTCCTGGCTGTATAAAGTCATTACAGACTGCTGTCACTCACTGACAGTACCACTAAATGAAACTTGATCAGGTTAGGAAAAAGGAAGGATTTTGAAGGCTCCTGGTCTTCTGGGGATCACTGGCATATACACGTAACTGTTTTTTAAATATGGAAATACAAACCCACCAATTTCTTACCATAAAGTGCCAGACTCCCTGCCTCTCTCTTCTAATACTGAATTTTTCTGTATGATGAAAGCAGGCCACAGCTGTTATATTTTTCACATGCGTAGGACATTAAGTGCCATTATTTTAGCTACTGGAGACCATTTTTAGCTTCAGTTGTGTAATGAGATAAGCCATGTTAGAAAGCTACATTTGTATTGTTTCTGTGGAGACTGATGAAGGGTCATAAGTAATGCAGTTTTGGCATTCTCTTGAAATTCTTCCTTTTTGCTGCTGTAGAAAGTTTAATATTTGCTAGGGAATTTCTGGCATAGCCACTGTTTTAATGTTGCCAGCTATGAGCAAATGCCAACTCACAAGGATGGCAAAACCCAGAATGGAAAACTGTGGGAGGGTCTGAAGTTTATTTGGCCACTACTGCAAATACCTGAAATATTTGTAAAATATAGATACAGTCTCAGCAGCTTATTTGCTTGCTAAGCATGGGAGGAAAAAAGATGGTTTGAACTGGTGGTGATATCCCTTCTACTTTCTAGAAAAGTTAGTGTACAGTCTCCTTGGCTTGGATCGTGGAAGTTCCTTTCTGGAGTAGTTTTAGATCATCAAGTGGCTCGCTAATGCCTTTGACTGCGTAGCTGTTGTTTTTACTGTGGGCAGCCTGGTTCTCAGTTCAGGTCAAGAATGACCTTCCCAGTAATTTAGAGGCATGCAGATTGTAGGTTGGGCTTGATGCACTGTAAACATGTAGGGCAGGATCAGTGGTGTCATTTATGACTATTATTGCAGTCACATATTGCATGGCACTTTAAGAAAAAAAAATCCATGAGTTGGTATTAGTGTTAACACTGCTGGTTAACTTCTTTGCAGTGGAGTGCACCAGCCTGCCTAACTGAATGCCATGGCACCTTCTCATCCTGCGGAAACACAGCCTTGAAATCAGGGATATGAACACCTGGAACCAGGCTGCAGAGCAGTTTCCCTCTGCATACACTATGCAGTACAGGAACCACATCAAACACCGAACATAACAAAGGGAAAACCAATTTGGTCAATTTATTTCCAGGAAAAAATTACAGCCTAGCTGGAGTATATGACCCACCTTGCTAAATCAGATCAGTCATCTCTGTCATCTTGTCATCTCTGGCTGTGCCTGCGTAGTCATGTTAGTGGGTCCCTGACCTCCCACTTGAATCTTAGCCCCAGTTTGGCTAAAAAGCCAACATGTGGTGTAAGCTCGGAGCATACTGTGCTGCATGTCACTTGACTGCTTTGCCAAGGGCACGTGTTGGTAAGCTGTCATTAAAGAGAGTACAGGTGGAGCCTCTAATGCCCGCGCTAGGCACACATCAGACAGGTTCTAGAAATTCTGCTGTGTCATAAACTACTACCAAGTGTGCTTTCCTCGTAAAAACACTCAGTGATTGCTTCATGTACTGCAGCATGACAACTTAGTTTTACACAAGTATTAATTAATTTACGGGTAGTGTGATCGTGGCCATTCATAATAAATGTGTAAATGTACTGTCCTTATTTTTGAATTCTCATCTCAGACTCAATTATCACTTGAAGCAAGTAAATCGCTTGGTTGTTGGCCTTTTGAGAGGTAACCTAGAGAAAAATAGAGAAAATGGGCTATTTGAGGCTATTTGTGTATTATGCTTTAAAAGGACATGTTCCAACAAGCTTTTAAGTTATGTTTTAAAATTAAATCCCTGACATAAATTACTGACAGTAATGTATGTGTATATATGTGTACATATATACATATCTATCCATATATGTATTTCAGAGAGTTTCTTTGCTCCTGCATCAGAGTTCATGCTTTATTAGCTGCCTTTAAAGCCTGTGAAAATAGGTAGCAAACAACTGCTCCAAAAAGCATTCAAAGTTATTTTGGTCCTTGCAAAAATTGGAGCTTACACTCAAAGTGCATGCAAAGTGGTTGTCTTGCAATGAGAACAGACTAATGCATTAGAAAATAGAGCCTCTTATCCGGGGAAGATTGTATTTGAAAGCTAAGGCTGTTGAAATATTTTGCTATGGTTAAAATTTTGCAGTACCTCATGATATCATCTAAATTCCATGTTATGTTGTGAAAAGTAAAATATAAATGCCCTGAAATCCTTTTTCATCTTCCTAGAAAGTGTATGTGTGCCCATGTGTGTGCAAGGCATCTTCTAGTCAGCACTTCTCTGCAGCTGCTCCATTAGCTGGCTAAAATATGCACTTGTTTGTTTATTTATTTTTAATTATTTTAAAAATTCAGTAATCATTTGAGTGGGAAGTGGCTCAGCAGGGAAATTGTAAAGAAAATGAGATGTATGACTTTGGGTCCAGACATTATACAGCTCTCTTCTGAACTACATTACAGTTATGTGAGAGTTGGATGCAGCCCAAGCAAAAGATGAAATTTTAAGAGATTTTTTGTAACTTGATGATCTCTGTTATTATGAAATGTTTGTTCATAAGCACATAATGACAGGCTCTGGGCAGGGAGCAGGGAGAATTCCCAGTTCCTGATTGCTTTATCAGAATTCCGCTCATGGAGAAGCCAAGGTTGTGAAAGAATGACTAGACTATGCAGAAGTTCTTTCCCCCATACTAATATTTTATTGATAATATTACTTATTTATAGACTGGAACAATTCAAATGTATTTTACAAGTGGGAGCTAGGAAAAGAGAAACAAGCTGAAAGTGCTTGCGATAGTTGAACAATCTGACCTCCATTCTAACAGAGGGAGGAATAAATCAGAATTTATAGACTGCAGGATGAAGGACTGTTAAAGCTATATTTTATTTCAAGTATTATATACTACTTACTGGCTCTTTCTCATTAGATTAATTGAGCCCTGTTGTTTTGTTTTGTTTTGTTTTTTTTTTAAATAGACATTCATCCATGTTCTGCAAAGCCCTGCACCAATAACTCGACATGCATAGAGACTGGTGATGGAGGATATATTTGTCTGTGTGCCCAGGGATTTACAGGAAAAAACTGCCACCTCAAAAAAGGACCCTGCATTATTAACGGGTAAATATTGATTTCTGACATGAATTTAAAATCCACATTCCTACTGACTATTATTCAGAATTCTTTGCTAAGTGGAAGTATCTCTGTGCTAAAATATGTAATGCTTCTGCTAGTTGCTGATATTTTATCAAACTTTACAAATCGGATCTGTTCATATTGTAAAGATTTACAGATTATCAGCATGAGATTGTGTGCATGATTTCAGTACTAAAAGTGATAATTTGCACATTTTATTGTGATGAATTTATGCCTTCCCATGATTTTTGCAAACAAACTTGAAGTAACCTCACCTCTACTGAGAGATAACTGTATATACAACCATATATAGTAATAAGAACAGTAGCCAACGCACCAGCTGTCTGCACAAAAACATCTAGTCCAGCAGCCTGTCATTTTTCTTAACTGACACGTAATGGTATGTCCATAGTTTACTGAAGCAGATAAATTCACTCCCACCAGAACAGGGTGTGGGAGGCCACTGCTCTTCATTCTCGAAGCGAAGTGGGACATTAGGAACAGCATTGCCAGCAGGCTGAAGGAGGTGATCCTTCCCCTCTGCTCAGTCCTGGTAAGACACATCTGGAGTGCTGGGGGCAGTTCTGGGCTCCCCGGTACAAAAAGGACATGGACATACTGGAGTGAGTCCAATGAAGATGATTAAGGGATGGGAATCTCTCTCCTATAAGGAGAGGCTGAGAGCTGGATTATTTAGCCTGGAGAAGAGCAGGCTCTGGGGGAACTTACTTACCCATATGTATAAATACCTGATGGGGAGAAGCAAAGAAGATGAAGCCAGACTTTTCTCAGAGGTGCCCAGTGAAAGGGCAAGAGGCAATGGGCACAGACTGAAAAACTTTCAGCAGTATCATTGGTTGAACTGCCTCAAAAAAGAATGACCTTTCAAAGGTAAAGAAAACATAAACTGGTGTTTTTGTTGAAATCTAGACGTCTCTGCTGTCTTCTAGCTCATCAAGGATCTGATCCCATAAACAAATAGAATGCCTTTCTGGTGTATACAAGGTTGGTAAAACTATCACCTTAAAATACAGTCTTCTTTTTGGATGTTGCCTTCTTTCTCTCTAGCTCTATATTGGGACCCTCTGGTTCTCTTTTTGCTCAGCAATAGATAATTATGAATATTTAGATCTACCTTATGAGTAAATCTTCCTGAGGACTTGTACACTCTTGTTTAAGGAAAATTAACGCCTCTCACTGTCTCTGGCAAGCATTGCCATTCTTACAACTTTATGTCAGTAGAATTTTTTTGCCATTGCTTTTGATTGGGGGATAATCACACAGTTCTGTCTGGCTTTACTTTCAGCCTCTAAGATAACTGCTCTGATTGGCCTATTTCTTTTCATTGACAATGAGGAAATTAAGTTCCTCACAAGTGCCTTGAATCACATCCAAGCTACTTGCCTAACATAGGGGATGTGAATAGCTTGCTTTCTCTACATTTCATCTGTGGAACAAGTATTTCAGTAATTCAGCATGGACATATATTAACTATCCCAAAGAGCAAGTGAGGTACAGCATCAATAAAATAACACAGATTAGTTCCATGTACTTGATTAAAATCTTCATGGTTTTAAATTGCTGAAACTACATTTTTGTGACGGTACTCTGTGTTTGAACTGAATGCTCATGAGCTAGTCTGGAAATCATGAGCAATTTTTCTTAAGGAAACAACATACTTGAAACAGCAGTTCTTTTTCTCTAGGAAGCTGTGTCTTTTTTCAGGAAAATGAGCCACGGGCTCTGCAAATCTGCTTTTAGTTCAAAAAGACAACTGTTCTCAGCATAAGCACTCCATGTCTGCTAATACTTCACAGTCCACCAGAGAGTGCACCTCACATCCTGGAAAGAGACCTCATCATATGATGTCATCTAATTACATCTCACTTCCTCTCTACCTGAGTAGTAATGTTAACAGTGTTGATATTACTAAGCATTGCTGCTGGCTCCTTAGTTAATATTCACAGATAGAACCAAACCAATTCACAAATCAAAGTGTTTGTTCTAGTCTGTTTACAAAATCAGGCAGGTACATCTGCATTAGTGACATCTGTGTGATGGTTTGAAGTTTCGCTCTGAAGCAGAGCAGCGAGTGGTACTTTCTAAAATGAAAGCAGAGTATTTGGAAAGCAAAGAAGTGGTATGTTCATGTTTCCACAGCTAGCCCTTCATGTACCACACCTTGCTGAACATGTGTTAAATGCCAAAAATGCAAAGTAACAGAATCTATTCAAGGAGCGTAATATTAATACTTTATTTATTTAAGTAGATTAAAATTAGGCAAATGCAATTCAGTAATGAATAAAGAAAATTTCCAAAATTCTGCATATTTCCCCTTAACTGTTTTTTATTTAAATTGTTTACGCTTCTGGAAGGTTCAGAAAAAAATTTTACACTTACATTCTCCAGCAATTTCTTCCTATTTTCTTAGAAAGTACTGTAATTTAACCCACTCGTGAGGGTTCAAATTTCTACACATTGCCATATCCAAAACAGCTTGTCAGATTTCTCTGGGACCTGTAAAGCAGGGGTGCTAGACTCTCCAAGACAGGCCACAACCACTCATTTGCTCAAGGACTGTACAACTACAGCTTCCATATTTTGTTTAAAGCAGACACGGTGACTAGTGATTGTGGCAAAATTCCTTGTTTGCATAATCACCTCAAGTTGTCACCAACGACTGCTATGTCAAAGTACAGTGACAACCACACCTTTTGCTTCCCTAATACTGCTTCCAGATTTGCAGTTTGTTCTTTCGGTAGCCTTTTTTCCAGGCACCATCTACAGTGAAGGCCAATGCAAGAGGACAGAGCAGTTTATGTGGAAGCAGGAAAAAACAGCCAGATGATTCCTCTACCACAGTATTCAGGCTCTCCTGATGGGTGGTCACCAAGTGTTTCAGTCCCAGTAAAGCCAGAGGTGTTTGGGGTAGTCTCTTTCACAGCTACTTCCAGAGCAATAGCTGTGCATTTGAGAAACTCAACCTCAACCCAACTGGTGGTTAGGGACCGTTTGTAATCAGGAGCTTATATCTTTCACAGTCATCTCACTCAGACAACAGCAGATATCGTAAATCTCTGTGTCCCACCATGGAAAACCATAATGCCAATTGCTACCGATCGCTGCATATGTGAAATGTCAGCATTCATGAAGCTATGATGTTCATTACCCCTGGGACTTTCACCTGGAAATGTAACACTTAAGTAATAGCTTGGACTTTTCAACTATGTACTGGTACTATGCTGTACATCTTCAAAGATTTATAAGTATTAGGAAAACTGTTGTTGTCAGAGACGCTTGTTGTAAGGTTTGAATTTATATCACTTAAAACATAGTACCAGGTTATTAATTATTAAGTTCTTAAAGGGTTTGCAGAAATACTTGGTTTCCTATGGTCCTGTCCTCACATTACAGCTGCTTTTGCCAAGGCTGAAATGATCCCATTTATATTTTTTATTATAATTATATTTATCAAAATTTTTGGCTGAACAGCAGTTTGCAGGAAAGTATGTGTTTGCTTCTAAATTTTTTGTGTCATGGAGCACTGGAGATGCAGATTAAAAACAATCAGCTTTACGACTAGCTTCTGTGGCAGAGTGTTTTGCTTTGCCAGTACAATACACAGATTATCTTGTGAATAATCAGGTGGAAAAGAAAGCCATGCAGCTAGCGTCTTTGTTCAGTCTTGTCTGAATAGTTGCTCAGCTAAATAGCTCTAAGCATATGAAAACACTGGCAAGCTAATTTGAATAAATGTTTGAAATAATTTAAAATCCCTTCACAGCTCTTCAGGTTGAATTTATATACTGGTGTACTAATCCTGCCCGAAGGGTTAGCAGAAGATTTATAATCTGTATTGACAAAGCTGTTGAACAAACTCATTCTTGATTCAACTTCATTGACTTCAGTGGGCTTGCATTTGGAATTGGCTCTTCTAAAGAAAACCAGCTCCATTTATTATATAAAATGTTTCCTAATAGCTTCTTTCATTGGACTTTAATTCAATTCTATGTGTTTGTTTTCTATTCTAGCTCCCCCTGCCAGAACGGAGGAACATGCACTGATGACGATGGTTTTGCACCCCATGCTTCCTGTCTGTGCCCTTCTGGTTTTGCCGGCAACTTCTGCGAAATAGATAGAGACGACTGTGAATCCAACCCATGTGAAAATGGAGGGACATGTACAGATATTGGTGGGGGTTTCAGCTGTTTTTGTCCCCATGGCTATACAGGAAAGCTCTGCAGCAGCCGTGTCGTATTCTGTGCAAGTGGCCTATGTGAGAATGGAGGGACATGCAGTGAACATCCCCAAGGAGGATTTGAATGCATCTGTAAACCAGGATTTGTGGGTGAGACCTGCAAACTTCCCAGCAAAAACACAAGTCTTTCTGGAGTGAATACGGAGGCAAAGCATATGCAGAATTATAAGCCACCCTCAAAAGCTCATCACAGATCAGTGCATCAACAACAAGAAATCCTGAAAATAACAATGAAAGAAACAATCCAAAATGCAGATCCCTTGCTCAGTAGAAGCCAGGTGATATGTTTTGTTGTACTGGGCTTGCTTACATGTCTTGTTGTCTTGGGTACAACTGGGATTGTGTTTTTTTCAAAATGTGAAATGTGGCTTGCTAATGCCAAATATAGTCATCTCCTACGCAAGAAAAAGAACTTTTTTCTGAAATCTAACAATGGGGAAAACCTCTCAGTTAATATTATCTTCCCAGAGAAGATCAAATTGACTAATTACACTAAGAACTACACTGCCATCTAGGCCCTTGAAAGACAAGCAGCAACTTGCAACTTTTCATAGCAATATGTAAAATAGATTGAATTTATTGCCTGTGATTGGCCTCAATATTTGTGGGTACATTTGCTGTAGCTTGTGCTGAGTGATAATGAAGAAATATAATGTATCTGTATTGTTAAGGATTTTTCATTCCCCAAAATAAAAGGTTAAAAAAACCCCAACATTAAAGCGCAAGGAATGTTAATGTTATTTCTTTTCAAGGCAGCTATTTTTTGTAAAATAAAAAGTAATTTACCACTGGAACTGTATTGCAGCTTTCTTGTCTTGTGCATAGTTTATTTGGTAAATATGGTACCTGTAAATTACTCAGTAATGCTTTTTTTTTAAATAAACAGCAGTTAAGGGCTATACTGGTTTATTTATTCATTTGTAAATGTTATGCTACAGCAAAGTCTGCAACAAATGTCCCTGTTCTATTTATCTATCTTAAAATGTTAAAAAAGTGTTCAGTGTCTTTGGTCACACTTTCTGTTTGGAGATCTAGTAGAGATGTAAAGGATCTGATTTTGACTTTCCTATAAATATTCCTCAAAGAACTCTCCTGAGAGAAGTATCTTCCACACCTGTAGCATGGGGAGAAATGAAAAGACAGCTTGTCACCTGAAAGAGGACAGCTGCTCTTAATTCTTCATTTCTGCTTTTTTTCAGTCATATTTCAAGGAGAGGCCAAGATTTCAAGAATTAAAAGCAGCACTGGCAAAGGGGCAAAGGCTCGTCAAAGCCACAAAATCATTAGGGGCCTGAGGGCATTAATAGGTCTTAATGTCCCTGGACCTGGTTCGTCACTTGCTGTGTCTGGGACTGTGATGGACCCCCCTTACCAGCTTCTCTGTGAGATTGTGGTGTTGGTGAGGACATGTCCCACCCTGGGGCATGACCCTCCTGGGTCTCCCAGCTTTCCCTACAGGGCAGCCTGATGCTGGCTGCTCCCTTTAAAAGCAAACAAACGAACAAACAGCAAAACCAAATCACGTTTAACTGCAGCGTCTAAAGGTGTCTTTAGTTGCTGTTAAGTAACCATTTACTTCCCCAGCCACCTCAGATAGGAGCATTTAGCAGTTTCTTCTAAGCTGTCTGATAACCATGCTATTTGCAAATCCATTAACAGCTGCTCAAATTAAAAAAAAAAAAAAAAAAAAAAACCCTTAAACCACAAAAAGGGTCATTATGCTTGGATTTTTTTCTGTTGACATCTCTCTTAATTGCTGTGAGTATATAGCAAGTTTGCTGTATTGCTGATAATATTCACACATATCATAGCATTACAATGTACTGCAAAAGTTAGAGCCAACAGGAAAAGAGATACTCCTGTGGAAAGTACTGACTTCTAGATAACAGGATGAAAATTTCAAAGGAAGCAGATGCCCTATCTCAAAACTCACGTTGAGAAGACAAATATTCACCAAACCCAGCAAGTTTTCAACCAGTCTTAGTGGAGATGACTAACTTAGAAATCCAGATGAAGGTGAAACCAGGTAAGCAGCGTTGAATTTGAAGCCAGGAAACTTGAGCCACAGGATTTCACACATTTCTTTAAAAAAATATATTTTAAACATGTAATTCAGTATTGTATATTTTAGTGTGATCTATTCTGTGATCAGAATATGTTAGGCTCAATTTGGAGATAATAAAAAACAGTGAATATCTCCATTGGGTAGCTCTCAGCTTTGATCCAAAACCTATTGCAACAGTAGATATTCCCTAGGAATCGGTGATTAGGTTCCGGGCTCCGCTGTTCCCCTTCCCCCTCCCTTGGAGCAGAGGCTCCCTCAGCCTTCAGAGCTTGCTCTGCTCCAGGCCAGAGCAAGGCTTTGAGTGATGAAGCTTGTGTTTAAAGTACAAAATCCAGGTGATGATAATTCATATTTATAAACTGCCACATGATTTTTGGCCACGGTGACCTAGTTGGCAGTTCCTCCATCACAGTGTATTTCTTCATATGCAGAGAGGAGAGCCTCTCTGAAAAGAAGGTCATTAGCTCAGCATGGAAAAACCCACAGATTTCAGCTATGTTAACAAAAAAAGACCCATAGATGTTCCACAAAGATCACGTTTTTAGAGACATGGTGTGGATGTTTTTCTGGTATTTTTTTGTTCGTAGTTTTTTTATGACCACGGTGGGGGAGAAGTCTGGCTGCTGTAAAAGTAGAACATATGAAGTAGTAATCACCAAATTCTGGACAAGGATGTCTGAAACAGAGAATACGTGCATGGCTCTTCTTTTTACTGCCATTCTTGATATCTGTCCATAAACCAATAATGTTTGCATTGCCTTTGATTAATAAGGATTCTATTTGCAAGTGCTAAACCATCTGATGACGATATATCCTCAATGCCCAGCTAATCTGCTCTTCTGGGTTGAGTTCTGTTTTCAAAGCAATATTTAGGTTCAGATGTACCATGGTATTCCTGCATAAAACAGACCTTCACCTTTTGAGGGTGAAGCAATGTTAAGGACCTGGCTGCAGGAATATATACAAACCATCACGGAAGACAATGGTCCAGATTGCACTGCTTGAGTACAATACTTTTCATAAATATGTCCTTCCCTCTCCAAGTTCTCAAATTTGCCTGTGCCTTGGCAAAATTGATTTACTGTCACAGCCTTAAGGGCAAAACAATTTGCTACAAATATAGGACTCTCATTTTTTTAAATCCAGGACTTTCCTGGCAGAACTATGTGCATATGCATCCAGAGCACACTAAATTATTGCACATGTACTATGCATGCACTGTTGATTTTTCCAAAACACATCTCATTTACTATGCATTTCTTGTGAATGAGCCATGGACAAATCTTGCATTCCTGGATGTCACGCAGCCTAGGAAAATATCCAGTTCTGCCTGGCTTAGGTGAAAGAAGAGTCTTGAGAGAAGACTTTTGTGGTTGTTCAACCCATATTGGAGCCAGCACTTGAGGCCTACAAAGATGGGCCAGCTTTGCTGCATCTCTGTGGCCATTAAATGAGATCAACCCAGAAAATGCACTGTGTATTAGATTTTGCTCTTATAACACCATGTAATATTTTGAAGTTTCTTCCTGAATTTCTTGAGGGAAATGAGGATATAGTTCTTTTAAAACTTTGCAAGAGGGGGAACAAGACTTTATATAAAGGGGAGTATTTCAGTCTCAAATACAAACTGGACTGTTGCTCTGGGATTTGAAGAAAACCATTGAATTAATTAATTTTGGTCATTAGCTCTAAAGAGCAAATAGAGACTTTTTCTTCCATCTCATTTCCCTGTAAGTCCTCAAGATGGAGGACCTTTGCTGAAGCTCATATCCGAGTCAGGGTCTCAGACAGCTTCATGGGAACACAATGCAGAGTCTAGTCCTTGTCCTTAGCAATCCAGACAAATTTTGCAGGCACAGAGCAACATCCATATGTTCATGGTCTCTCAAGGCAAGTCTGAGCAACTTTAAAGATGCTAAAATATCAATACAAAGAAGACGAACCTAGCCAGGTTTAACTAGAAGGTTTTATTAGACCAAAAATGTTTTTATAATGTTTTGTTTTTAAAATTCTGTTTTATTCTTCTTCTCTCCATCCACTTTCCTCTCTCGAAACGGTAGCCTTGCTATTAATTGCAGACTTCTACTATGTATGTCCACTTGATGGCAGCATTTGAACACAGAACCGTTTGAATCTCTTCAAACTGTCCCCTTCGCATTTTACACCAGGAAGTTTGTAATCCACCCCCAGTGCCTGGTTATGGGAGAAGGGAGGAAGAGAACATGCCCGAGGTTCTTCGCCTGTAGGTAACTACTGCTCATGACCTGGTGAGCTGCAGCAAAACCAAAACAACATCTGTCTCAGTGGAGAAAGCCAGCAGTGTTTTCCCAACAGAATTACTGCTATCCTTTGGAATTCAATGGGAGAGTAGAGACCTGACATCTACAGACCCATGGGGCTAATGATACTTCTGAAAGTTTACTGCAATAAGAACACCTGGTTTGAATCTTCTGCCATCATA
Source organism: Aviceda cuculoides (assembly GCA_035590195.1). Lineage (NCBI taxonomy): Eukaryota > Metazoa > Chordata > Aves > Accipitriformes > Accipitridae > Aviceda > Aviceda cuculoides. The sequence continues at coordinate 1,836,918 of JAVJGG010000058.1, forward strand.
GATGAACATTTGCACGTCTGCATAAGTAATGCTGGACATTTGTGCACTACCTGTGGCATGCAAAATTTATCCATTCTTCTGACTTGTACTTGGCTTTTGATACAGCAAACACAGGCAGTATGCACTTTATAAACAAAACTGTATTAATGAAGATAGCTTAAATGAACAGTCACTAAGAAGAAATGAAGAACAATGAAAGGATAACCAAGAAAATATTTTAGACAAATTCAGGTAAATGGAAAGGTTTTGGTACACTAGTATATGCCTAGCCTATCCCCTTTCACATGTGTATTTTTTTTCAATCCAAAAGAGCATGTACTGCAGCTTTGTCAGTAGTCTCATGTTCACTCCCATGTTTCCCACACTATGTAGTGAAATTTTGATTTGCCTGCCTCTGTCTTACTGACTTTCAAAGGTGTCCAAATTGGAAGGGGGGAAATGCATGTTTTAATTTTAGAAAATCTTTTGTTGTAACAAATTCAAGGACAGAACTGTGCTTAGTTTTCCAGAGTAGTGCCAGGCATCTCACAACTTGCTGGGAGTTGTGCATCTACAACGTTTCCAGTGAGGAATAGTTAATATTTCGACAGGCTAAATAAATGTGGAGTTCACTGGACTTTTTCCATTCTACCTTCCAGTGTTTAAATTACTGGAAGTATTTCAAGAGTCCTGCATCTTATCATGGGGCAAGCGCAAGCTTTTAAGGGATTCAAGCCTTGACTCTCACCTGTGCCTGGTTTTCTTCCTAATCAATGGAACTTGGAGGACTAAGGAGATCTGACTGATCTGGTGGCTGACAGCCTGCATTGCTGAGAGATAGGAGAGGCAGCCTGTTTTCAGGGAGTGTTGCAGCAGTCCCTGTAGTTTTGAGCCTGAGAAAGAGTTAGTGAAGCCTCCTTGCTGAGGGATAACAAAGATTGCTTGGAAGCCAGAGACGAAAGCATAAGAAATCATGTTGGGCTTAGTGGTGGGAGTGAGCCATAAAGGGACCAAGTCTGATGTGGAGTCCCATCTGAGGGAGTTTTTCTTCAGACAACTTCAGGGCTGTTATACTGCTAACAGATGAGCTCATTGGGAGATCTTAGTTTGTGTTTTATAGAGCACATGTGAGGTTGAGGGAGCTAAGAGGGACAAGCTGCAGCTTTACCAGGTTTGCTCTCCACAGCTGCCTGCAGGCCCAGTCCTGTTCTCCCCTCCAGAAAGCTGAAGTTTTCCAGTACTTCCACTGAGACTGCTGCCATTACCTGGGGGTGTGGTCTTCCTTTTGCGTATCAGTCCTTTTGGTACTTTGCTCATTACTACCCAAATTCTGCATTGATCTTGCCTGTAGATTTTCGTTTTTCTGTGCTACAGTCATGATCTTCACCAAAAAAAGTATTGATAAGAGAAAAAAGGTGCAAAAAATTCAGGCTGTCCTCCAGCCTCAAGCCTTTCTTCTCCAGAGAAGCTAACAAGAAAGGTTAGAGATCATTAGCTCTGTTGGCCAAGTTATAAAATTAAGTGTGACATGCAAATGGCTTTCAAGTAGCTCGCTCCAGTTCCCAAGTAGGTAGATCCAGGGTCATCATGTCCACTGATACCATTTGCAGAAGTATGACATTGGGGGTAAAAGGGCTTGTTTTACACTAATACATATTAGTGTCTCAAATCCATCCATCTATCTTTGAAACTAACTATACACCAATGTGTATTAAGCATGAATAAAAGCACACAAATAGAGTAGTGGTAGAGCACTTAGGAATAGAAGATCATGCCCAAATCAACATAGCCATAATCCAGTAACGACTTTAGCAAAGGGCTTCAAGTGTCCTACTTTGCAGAGGCACACAAAAAAAAGAGAAGAAAAAAGGAGAAATATCCTAGTTTAAAGAGACAATGGAATGGTGAGTCCAAGTATTTTCTTTGAGGATGTGAAGTAAAACAGTGTGGTGGGATGGTCTCTGCAGAGCCCCAAGACAGAAGAGGAATGAAGGCCACCCAGTTAACCTGGAAACAATGAACCTCAAAGTCCTTGTCAGTCTAGCAGGCGCGACTAGCTTGAGTCAGGCGAGGAAATCTAAGTAGGTGGCATAGCTAGAAGCAGCAGGGAATTAAGGCTTTTTTCTTTCTTCTGCTCCCCCCAAGATGTGCTGGTTAGATTTGTGATACTCTAACCAATTGCTTACAGGCAGCAGGGTAAGTGTGACCGCTACAAGATGATGTGGAATTGGCCATCTTGTTATTGATGAGTACCTACCATTCCTCTCACAATTTAAAGAGAGGTAGGAAGTGAGGAGGCTGAAATGGGATTGATGGTAGCTCGTGTTTATTCAGCAAAGACTAACCTAAGTGCTTGAGGTGTTGATGGGCTGTCTGAAGCCCGATGGTGCCTATAGCTAGGCAAAAATAGTGTTGTTCCATTGGGTAGGACCATGAAGTAATTCTTTCAGAAAAACAATTGTAGCTTAAAAGGATTCCTTGTTGTTCATTTTTCCCTCCAGTCTTTGGAAGAACTGGATGTAGAGGAGACAAAATTTTATTAAAGCCTGTGGTACAAATGTTGGAGCATTAAACTATCAGCCTAAATAGGTCTTCAGATGTATTAACGTAATAAACACTTACATATGTTCTGTCTCTTGTGGGCAGTGCTGAGTTTGCAAACGAGTTAGTTTCCATTGGAAAAGTTCCAGCTAAGGCTGCCCACAAAGCTCTGCCCAACGAATATTCATGTTTCTCCAACAGAACTACATTTGCAATAAAGCTCCAGTGAATCCAACTGATTACCTGTCTCCTGCTGCCTCCAAACCTCCAAACTTTGTAAAAAAAAAAAAAAAAAAAAAAAGGAGTAGTTTGAACATGGACAGTGTGTGCTTGAATGTTTGCAAGGTGCTTTAGCAGGCCACGGCTGTGGCAGTGAGCAACGCTGTGACTAGATGGTGCACTTGTCATGTGGTATATAGAAACTGCAGAGTGGTGATAGCTGCTCCTTACACAGGTATTTCTGAAAGCTCTGTGTGATTACTATGTGCATATCTGTCTTCATCTTTGGGGAAGGATAATTTCAGCCATGGGATAAGGGGGAACTCTGGGTTTTGAGATCTGAAGCCATTAAGAACATATATTCAGTATAATAAGGGCAACTACCCCCCCCCCCCCCCCAAAAAAAAAAAACAAAACCCAAAACAAAACCCCCCAAAAAACCAAAAAACAAACAACCCACCCACAACACACCACAGTATTTCTGCCCAATCATCCAGCAAGCCTTATTCACTATTATTTGTAATGCCTGAGTTGCAATTATACTGTAAGTAAGCCTGCCTGTACTGAAACTTGTCTGACAATCCTCTTTCTAGGAGCCTGTGCTGGCGCTGCAGTAGCAATGCCTAATGCAAATCATCCATGTTCAGGTTTCCAGTGCTCAGTATCTGGCTCGAACTAATGTTGTTTTAAGTCTCAGCAAAAAAACCAGCTTGGTTTCCAAGGATGAGAAGAGATTGTCTCTTCTACTTGTTATTTAAAAATAAGAACCTGACAGTCGTGTTGAAGCATAACAGTACTATTCTGAGGGCTGCTCATACAAACTTCATGTCCTTTGAACATGGCTTTTATCATGCTGTCACGAATTTCTACTTATTAATGCAATAGTTAAAACAACAAGTGTGAGGGGAGCAAACACCAGGTTTATTGGAAACAACCAACCCAGATATATGTCAAGCCTTTTAAAAGTAGAAGTACATCTCCTGCAGGTCAGAGATCAACCCTCCCAAAGTCTTAGAGCTTCTGGCTGAAATATATACTCTCACAGATAACAGGTTATTGTGACTTAAATGGCGCTGGTTACAGGCTGCAGGAAGCTGCCCATCCTGGAGCAAATAAAAAAGTAATTTGCGTTGTTTTGTCTCTCAGTTTCAGTGAACTCAAGACTCCTTGCATTTGCTGTGAGCTGACAGTTGCACATGATTACAGGATGCAGCTGGCTGTGATGGTCTGTTATCCTGCAGGAGCAAGTAAGTCTCTGTGCCTTGAGTGTGATGGACCTGAGATCCTTACTCTAAATTCCTTCCAGTGGCAGAGATGGGCATTTTAAGACTGTAAGACTGAAAAGCTTCATAATGTTTATTCAAAGCCTGTCTGAGATCCTTGCTTATGAAAACAGCAAGTGGGAGGAAAATACACTTGTAGTTTGATTCAATTTCTGTGTGTCTGTGTGTCTGAATAAAGATTTCAGGATAAAGCTCCTATTCTGAAATTAAAACTGAAACTGGAGCCACAGAGGACCTTAGGGTTGTATTCTTATTTGACACGACTACATTCTTCTCAAAGTTCAGTGAAAAGTGATTGCTGGGATATGTAAGTTTAGTACTTGAACAAAGCAGCGTGCATCACTTGTTTTGCCTTGGCACACAACTGCCAGTGCGGCTCAAAAGGTTCGGCTGGAGCAAGGCTCCAGCAATTTTCATTCTATCCAAATGGTCAGGGTTTTTTCAACAAGTGCACTCCGCAGAATCAATTTCTACTTGTAAGATAGCATTTTTACACGAGGGAACAAAAAAGGAGCTGTGAATTACACTCTTTTGTTCATGCTGAAAAGTGTAACTGAACTGATTTAGAAAAAAATAAAAAAAAGAAGTACCAACTTTTCTTTGAAACAGCGTTACTGAAAGGTTAGTCTTGATGTATTTTATCATTTTGGATCCTCTCCAGGACAACTAAGTCATTGAGACTTGACAGTGGTGGAGGAGGGCTGAAGGTTTTTCTTGGGTGCAAGGATTTTTGAAGGATTTATCACCAAAGTGACTGCAAAGGCTGAATGGTAGGACAGGTTTAGGTTTTGAACTCTTTTTTCCCATGAAAATCACAGATGTAAATATTGCTTTATTTGTACCAAATAGAAACACGTCCAGTCTGAGCATGAGATTGACTTATGTAAACCACACATTAGTGTGCACTGGTTTTGACTTTCATTCTGAATTCTGGTCTGAGTTCCTTTTTTAATAAGTAACACTGAAATACTTTTAGAATAAGTGCTTCAATTAACAAAAGTCACCTCATTCTTTTTGCATTCCTGTGACAGGTAAGTATTTTTATTTTCCTCAAAATTAAAGAAGTAATGCCTTGGCAGGGTCCTCAGCTCTGGCTCTAATTTTTGCCATCAGGCCCCTAAACTTCTGGGTGCCTTGGGACACTCCTTTACCATGGGCTTTGTTTGTTCCATGAATAATATGGCAGTTCTAAGGGAACTATTAATTGTCCTCTGTAGAAAAAATCAATCTTGATCACTCTCCGTCTACTACCTTAAAGCTCCTTCTTTACGCAGTGCTTCTTGAACTGTTGAAAGACATTTGTTCAAGAACGAAGTTTTTAAAAGACATTTCGGAAGTGTAATTCCTGTTTTTCCCCTTTGTGTACTAGTTTTGTGCCTGTGGTCAGATGGTAAAATACACTGCGCAACAACCAGTGTTGAGTAAAGCCTCTTTAAACTTACTAAACCAAACGAAATGGCGTTATGTTTTCCAGCAGGGATATAGACTCCGTTAGCATAAAATAGTCAAAGGGTAGTTGATGATACGTATTTACCAGTGCAGGAGTGAGTTTGAGCTGGTAAAACATATGTGCTGAGGAGGCTGAAGAAACAGAAGGTTTCGCAGGGGCAGGGAGGTTACTTTAACTGTCATGTTATGACAGCATGTGTTCATTACTTTTCTGGGCATGGCCCTTTGTTCTAGTGCCTTGCTGTATGTGTTAAATCCTACGTAGTGCTGAAGCTCCGTAGACTCAGGGTACAGTAAAAAAAATAAAATAAAATCCACCATGCAGTGCCGGGCTGAGTGTTAGCCTGCATGCTCAGGAGAGCGTGGAGCGGGCATTCAGCTGGATGGGGAAAGCAGGGTAGCCGCGTCAGCCCAGTGCTGCCCCTGAGGCTATGAACTCATTCCCTAGCTAGGTTTTTAGGTCAGGGCAGCAATGCACTGACAGACCTGTGCTAATTCTGCTTCCAGAGCTATTGCAGTCCACTGCACCAGGCACTGTGGGTTTACCCAGACCGCCTGATCGAGGGCTCCTGAGTCACTGGGCTTCCTTGAAAATCCCGTTCTAAAAATGGTCCCACTGAATCTAAGGGAGAATCAGTGAAAGGCCAGCAAAAAAACTCAGTTCTTTCTCATGATCGCATTCAGTTGCCCTCTTCTCTTTTTTCACAACTTTGTCGCTTAAAGTAAACTAAGCCAGTAGTAATTAAATCTGAAAATCTGTGAAGAAATCTGTTCACAGGTACTGGTATCATGAAAAATGCAAAGTAAGACATGTCTGTTTTGACTGCCAGTAGACTGCCTTTACCTACGTGATAAGACTTAAATTGTGCAAGCTGGGAGGAAAGTGTGTTTCTCACTGTGTGGAACCAGCAAATGTTGGTGGAACAGAGCGCTCCTGAATAAAAAGGACTCTCTATTGCTTAACAGCTTTGCAGAAGGTCCTTGGGGGAAGAAAAGGGAAGGTGAACTCAGATACAGCATCTGTATGAAAATATGTCATGGTACTGAATAGTAAATGGATGCAAGTACGGTAGAAATACTGCTTCATGTCTGGATGTTCACGTGAACACTGCACAACCAGAACTCAGTTCTGCACCCTCCTTTATTACACTCATTCATTTTGGTTCCTTATATAGGATCAAGCCCTATGTTAGTGTTTGGTTTCTTCTAGAATAAATCTTTAAAATTACACACAAAAATAATTTTCTTTTACTAGCAGGTAAAGTTTTTAACAATGTTGAAAAGTGAGGAGAGTCAGTAATGATATCTCATTCATTCAGATTAGCATGCAATATCAACTACCCTCATTCTTTTTGGACCTAGTCTTGCGAGCCTTTGTGCTGGTGTTATAGAAAATGTCATAAGTGACACAAGTTACATTTACCACCTGTAGGGAGAGGATGCCAGTTTGGACATTCAGGAACTGAACTGAACCTCTCCTTTGAACTCAGACTGATTTTGGTTTTCTTGGGTTATTACATTTTCTTTCTGTGCCAAGTGCAAGATATATTGCAGAAGAAAATTAAAAACACAACCTGATTTTTTTAGATCTCTATCCTGCTCTTGTGGACCAGAGATTTGGCTGACTATCCAAGCATCTGGAAGCTTCCTAAAAGCATCTTCAGAGGTTTTAAAGTCTGCTCTTTTACAAGATAGTTTCTAATAGATTGTGCACCCTTCTATAAATAGTAGCATCATCTGTGTGTATATCTGCACACACACCAGTTACTCTGAGTCTACCTGCAAATAAGGGTCACTGATCCAAAGGAAGTGATTTGTTGTGTCCTTTATTTCATTTGCAATAAGTCTCAGATTGGCTGTGTTCCCACAGAATGATTTATTTTGTTTTCTAAAGAGCTGAAAATTTTCTTTTGCTATAACTTTGGGTTTAAGTGCCTGGTGTTTTTTGAGAAAGGGGCAATAGCATACTGGGAATTGTATTTAGAAAGTGTACATATGCAATGAACAAAAATAATCTATGCTAATGACAACCACTCTTATAAGAAGAATTTGAAGTACACGTGGCTGTTTCAGCACTCCCCATCTCTCATTCTATTTAAAACTCCCTGGCAATATGTTCATCCCCTGGACAGAGGGAGAAGACAGACATTATTTAGAGAAGGGGCAGTTATCTGATTTCACTGACATTTACCGAACATCAGAATAACAACAAAGCTCGGGTAAGAACTCTTTTGGCAAATACTGCAGACATAGAAATTCAGTGCCTAATACTGATGACACAGAACAGATTTTCCTGTTTGTGTTGTTGAAACTTCAAAACCAACTCAGAGCTGAGACTCTTTTCCCATTGGTACCTACCTGGTGAACAAGCGGGACAAACTTAGCCAGAGCAAAAAGGAGGTCTTGTACAAGTCTCCAGACTACAGACTTTACTTCAGGACAGTATATTGAATTTAAATATGAAGAAGAGTTTTCTGGTTCCATCTTACTACCAACCAGCATATAGGGTCTATCTACTTCTGTCATGCTCCACAGGAAAAAGTCTAGCTTACAGCAACAAAATTTTGTCCTCTAGCTGGTCAGGTGAGTAGAATTACATGCAGAAACCCCCAGAAAGGAAGATGCACACAGATAAGCTACCTTCCCCTTTTACACTAGTGGATCTTCACTCATAGCTGGTCACTGAAGTCTTCAGCCTTGGCTCTTGTCCTTTATTTAAGACTAGCTCAATGTAAGTTGTCAAGTTACCAGTTTAAATATTCCTGTTTGTCTCTTGAATCTAAGGGTGGAAAGCCCCTAAACTGATAGCAAGATTAAAAAAAACCAACAACCTGTGTCCTTTCCTGTGACCCTACCCAATTATCTTCCACAGCATTTGAAAAGCAGCATCCTTCTTGCTGGGGCTGCCCTAGGTGATTTCAGGAATTCATGCCAGTCAGTAAAGGATAGGTGGAGAAACAGCAGCCAAGTTAAATCCTAAGCAGCACTTTCTGAAGAGGTGCTGTGAGAAGGAGTGCAGGAGCTGTGAGAAGGGACTGAAGAGTAGTAATGTGGCATTCAGAATTCACTGAAGCAAGGGACTGAAGCTGATGGCCGGAAACCCCAAAGATAAGGAATGCTCCAGAAGAAGCCAGGAAACCTTGTTCAGTCACCCCAATTCGTACAATAAGAAATTCTAGGTATAACTTCTGAAGGCTGAGCTCTTGCAAAACTGCAAATCTTCAGTCATAAACTCAGACTAGGAATGTACTTGGTAATGTGGAGCCATTTGTGCCATCTGGCAGCTGTCAGCTTTCTCTATTCACTCCCCCCCCTAATGTGAAACACAGAAACTGGACCTTTTACATCTTGCTACGTGAAAGAGGTTGGTGTCTAGAGGCTTTTTAAGGCCAAACCATTGCACTATTCTGGTGCCTGCTATCTGGGCGTCCATTGCAAACATTAATAATGACTTACCCTGGTTGGCAACAACCATATATTACTCCTTCCTCTAATATTCCTTTATGGCAGTGTGTCTTCCAAGAACATTGCATATATCCTCTTAAATACCTGAAATTCACCTCGTACACTGCTTCAGAAGGATTTAAAAAACAGCTGGTGTTTATCTCATAGCTATCTCCATTTTTAGCTGCAGTTTACTGACCTCCAACATTTTTATCAAAGATTACATTCTTTTTTTTTCTTTTTGCCATAACACTTACAGCTATTCTCAATTATTTTTAGTCGATGCTGACACTTTGCTATAAGCCACCTGTGACACAAAGTGATTAATTTGCTTGTTTTCCACTTGTGTTGTGTCCTGTGAGGAGAGGCACTGGGTCACTCAGGACCTTCACATGGTTGTGGAGAGGTTGTGCCTTCCCTGGAGGCAGAGCAGGGGCAGAGGCTTGGGGAGAAGAGGGCAAGGCAAGGCAGCAGGCAGGGATAGTTGCAGCAAGTAGCCGGGAACTTGCCCTGCAAACAGACTGCTGAGAAGGCAGAACGGGCTGTGCAGATTTTTGAGTTGATGGAAACTAAGCCTGGAAAAAAAGTTGTTCCCATAAAGAGACAGTGAGCAAAGGCAGCTTGGTTTATAAATGCCTTTATTCTGCTGTGGAGTAACTAGATTTCTCTATGTCTAAAGGTGGGATGTTAAAAAACTAGCTTTTTCAGATTAAAGGGTTTTTTTCTTTGTTGTTTGTTTGATTTGTGGGGGTGAAGACTATAGGGAAAAACTCTATATACACCTGTCTTAAAGCTCTCGTTGTTGTGGGCATGGTCCTGCTTTGCAGTGCAAGAATAAGCAAAGGCACGATTTCTCTGATGGCGTTGACTACTGCAGGCCGGATGTCAGCTCCATGGAATGTGCCAGCATTTTCCTCACTGTGAGCGTAGTGAGGCACTGGAACAGGTTCCTCAAAGAAGTTGTGGATGCCCCATCCCTGGAAGTGTTCAATACCAGGTTGGATGGGACTTTGGGCAACCTGGTCTAGTGGAAGGTGTCCCTGCCCGTGGCAGGGGGGCTGGAACTAGATGATCTTTAAGGTCCGTTCCAACCCAAACCATTCTATGATTCTATGATTCTATGATTTCAATATAGCAACAAAAAATAAAGCATGAGGAGCTGTGCAGAACAACATGCTCTGAATTGACATTTTATTGCTGGAATCATCCCTGCCTGTCAAAGATGCTCTGGTTCTGCGCTCTGGAGGCAACTGTAAAGTCAGAGGCTTTTGATGTTCATAATGTGAATTAAAGTCTCATGTATTTCACAGAGTGGCCTCACAGCACCTCTCTTTGCCCTGAGGTGCTCAGCTACCTGGAGGGCCCAACTCAATGCACAACTGAGCTCACTCTAATATCTGGCAGAAAAAGAGAACTCTCACTGTAATTATTCTCTGCAGCTACACATTTCAGATGAGAATAGCGTAGGGCAAAGAGCAGCAAACAAATCCCTGCTGCTTTTCAGCAGAAAGGTAAGATGGTACACGAACCTTAGTTTTTTGGAGTTTTGTGCCTTTAGATTGGAACTAATGTTCATGGAGCACTCCAGAGTGGTGAGATTTTCTGCGTCAGGATGTCACAGTGCTGTGAGCACACATCGTAGGCAATTGGTTGCCAATCCCCACAACAGTGCCAGCTTCAGAAATGAAAAATGTTGGTGCGGGTGCTGCTAACCACACATCTTACATTCCAAAAAAATAACATATTACCTGGGCGAAGTCCATCTGCTGAAGCTGTAAAAATTCTGAGCTCTCAAAGGCCATAACAAATCTCACTGTGGAAACTTGATTCTCCACTATTCAAAGAAATTTTCCCTGTTCAGCACCTTGCCAAATATCTACAAGGTTTTGGCTTTACAAATTTCTGTAGGTTCTTTCTTGCTTCCATTTTACTTTTATTCTACTCCTCCAAGACACTAGGTCTCCTCTGCTTGTAGCATTTCCCATTTTTCCATGTTTAACTGATTTTTGAATAGCTGTTCTCTGAATATTGCTGCTTAATTGTAACATAGCATTATCTGTACTACTCAACCGAGATCAGGGTCTCATTGTGACACCCTGTATGGAAACAGAGGAGGAGAGAAATCACTGTCCCAAAAGCATATAAACAAACCATAACATAGTGAAGGGTAAGAAAGGGGGAAGATCTCTACAAGGTGGATGAGATTTGGTTAGCAGACAGTTGTGACTCAGGAAACAAGTCTGAGCTGGATAATAAGAGCTGCTGTCTTACTCCCAGAGTCTGGTGGCATAACCCCAGCCTTATCTTCTAACATGGTGTGGTAGGTTTGTAAGCATTCCCAGGGTTGGCTGCATGCAGCATTATTTGAACCAAGACTGCAAATATGCCAACTCTGATTCCAGAACTCCTCTACAGCACTACTCTGTGATTGTTTCCTCAAAAGCAGAGCTAAAAGAATTCAGCTTGATAGAAACTATTCTATTCTGTTTCATATGTTTGCAGCTCCTACCTCCCAAGAATCTGTTCAGCTTGCTAAAAAATGAAATTGCTACAGATGGATATTTCTTTCAATTACTGTAAAAACATGTAACAAAGCCTCTGGGATGCCAAGAACCAGGCATCAAAGCTCAAGAGCTTACATATTCTATTAAGTGGTTTAATATTGTAGAGAAGAACAGAAAAAATACAGTGTTTTGTCCCTCATGGCCTTCTTTAGGAGACCTCAGGGAACCAAAAGGTTGCAGTTTTCCTGGTCTCCCTGCTCTAATATTAAACCACTTAATAGAATATGTAAGCACTTGAGCTTTGATGCCTGGTTCTTGGCATAGCAAGTACAGTTCATACTGGTTTGATGAGTTGGGGTGGTCTGTGGGAGATTATTTTCCCCTCCTGTTGAGAAACCACAGGAAATACAAGCCTGACGCACAGACTTTTCCTTTTTGTCTTGGGGTATAGCTTGCTCCTACTTTCCCTTGCATTACTACTTGTTACCTCAAAAAACTTTTCATTCAAAGGGAATAGCTGTAGCAAAGGTAGATGGATGGGCTCAGAGCTCCTACTCTACAATAGAGGCTTTCTATTTCGTGCACCTATTTGGGACTGCAGACTGAGCCACACATAGCACCAGAAATGCAAAGAAAGCTGAGCATTGCCATAGATCTGAAGTGTCCGGTGGCTCAGTGAAAATAGACCATCTTATATGTCAGCATGAGCTGACCAAGAGGCCATTTCATCATGTTCCCATCTACCGACACACTCCTGTGATAGCTATACATGCTCCAGAACAGAAGCAGGGAAAAGGCACCCCCAAAACTGTATTATTTTCATTTATTTTTCCAGGGACATGTATATCCAAATTGGAACTGTGCAAGAGTAGGAAGTCCTGCTCCATGGGAAAATGTTTCAGACTTTATTGGAAAAGCCGAGATGAAAAAAATAATCTGGAAATGTTAATTTTTATTTTCTTTAGGGTCTTGCTCATTTAGATTCATTTAAACACCAAACTGTGTTTTGCAAATGACTTGTTGGCTCAAAGGTCTGGGACCCAGTGCCCAGATTCCCCAGGACAGATCTGCAGCCATGCACCAGCCACATGATTCCCATGTTGTGCCTCATGGCTCACAAGTAAATCAGGATATTGCCAACGGAAAAAATCCTCTAGCTTGAAATGAAGAACAAAGACAAGGAGAAGCATGGACAGTAGGCCTCAACTGCACTTCAGCAGATATACTCTTGTTGTAGCAAAGCACTTGATTAATATGGCAGAAAGGGAAACAGAGCTGCAGCCCTTACTGAGGCTTTGGCCAAGAGGGAAAAAATATAGCGATTTATTGGAATTAAGTATGGTAGACCAGATTAAAGGGGGGCATGAGAGGAGTGAAAAATAGACTAGTTTGGGTAAATGAAGTATTTATTCATCAATATTTTGAGGCAACATCAACTATTCTCACAGAATCATCTACCTTACTGAAATTTCAGCTTACTTTGACAGAAAAGTGTTTTACCTGCCTCTTTTACAAAACTAAGCTCAAGAGACATGCTCTGAGAAGTTTTGATAATTATTTCAATACTGTGTCTTTGGTCCATCTCTCCTTTTAAGTTTGAATTCTTCTCTCACTCTTACTGCTTTTATATCAGCACAACTTTAGGCACTTGGATACGTAACAAAGACACAAACTGGTCTGTGGCCAGAAAATATGCCAATTACTTCTAATTTTAACAGCAGGAATAGCAAGCATTTGCTAAGTCCTGCACTCCCCCTCCACCAGCTCAACACTGGCCTAAATGAATGTCTCTTCAAATGTTTTGTGGTTGCTATAATGAGATACTCTGGCTGTGTACTAGATGTGGAAACATGTTCTTAAGCCTTGTTTCTAATTTTAGAATTAGTATTATGAGGGATTTCTATTCTTTGTTCATTTAAAATCTGATTTAATAGTGGTAGAAGAGGCTATTGAAGGAAGTCACCAAAATACTCAGCTGAGCTTTGATAAACCTGTGTTTCCCTCATTAACATGAGGGGAATTCATTGTTTGTGAAGTTTCTTTCCTTCCCTCTCCCAGCTGCAGTTTAGGCCAGTTCTTAGCTTGAGTGTGTATTGATTTGTAAGAGTTCTTAGCTACACTATTGATTATATCCAACAACAACAAACATTTAGAGCTTCATGCACCATCTCCAGAGCTCTTCAAGAACTTGTAGGCAAATTCTTGTCTGTGCCAAGAAATCTGTGTTAAAATCACATAACACAGAATGGCTGAGGTTGGAAGGAACCTCTGGAGGACATCTGGTTCAACCCACCTGCTCAAGCAGGGCCAGCTAAACCCAGTTGCCCAGGACCATGTCCAGGCAGATTTTTAATACCTCCAAGGTGGGAGAATCCATAACTTCCCTGGGCAACCTGTATCAGTGCTTAGTCATCTTCACAGTAAAAAATTGTTTCCTGATGTTCAGGAGAAACCTCCTGTGCTTCAGCTTGTGTCCACTGCTTCATATCCTGTCATTGGGCACCACAGAAAAGAGCCTGGTTCTGCCTTCTTTGCGCCCTCCCTTCAGGTATTTATGTACATTGATAAGATCCCCCCCACCCTTCTCTTCTCCAGGCTAAACAGTCCTAGCTCTCTCAGCCTTTCCTCATAACAGAGATGCTCTAAATCTTTAATCATCTTTGCGGCCCTTTGTTGGACTCTCTCCAGTATGTCCATGTCTCTCTTGTACTGAGAAGCCCAGAACTGGACACAGTACTCCAGGTGTGGCCACACCAGTGTTGAAGCGAGGGGAAGAGTCACCTCTCTCAACCCGCTGGCAATGCTTTGCCTAATGCATCTTGGGATATTGTTAGTCTTCTTTGCAGCAAGGGCACATTGCTGACTCACATTCAACTTGGTGTCCACCAGGATCCCCGGATCCTTTTCTGCAAAGCTGCTTTCCAAACGGGTGGCCCCCAGCATGTATTGGTGTGTGAGGTTGTTCTTCCCCAGGTGTGAGACTTTGCAGTTCCCCTTGTTGAACTTCATGCAGTTCCCATCAGCCCATTTCTCCAGCCTGTCGAGGTCCCTCTGGACAGCAGCACAACCCTCTGGTGTATCAGCCACTCCTCCCAGTTTTGTGCCCTACCAACTTGCTGAGGGTATACTCTGCCCCATTATCGTAATCATTAACAAAGATGTAAAACAGGATCAGAGCCAGCATTGACCCCTGGGGTACACCGCTAGTTACTGGCCTCCAACTAGACTTTGTGCCATGGACCACCATCCTCTGGGCTCAGCTGTTCAGCTAGTTTTCAATCCTCCTCACCACCTGCTCATCCAGCCCATATATCAAGAGCTTGTCTATGAGAATCTTACGTAAGACAGTGTCAAAGGCCTTACTGAAGTCCAGACAGACAATATCTACTGCTTTCCCCTTGTCTACCAGGCCAGTCATTTCACCCTAGAAGTTTATCAGGTTGGTCAAGCCTGACTTTCCCTTTGTGAATCCATGCTGACTACTCCTGATGATTTTCTTGTCATTCATGTCCCTGGAAATGGTTTCCAGAGTTAGCTGCTCTATCACCTTTCCAGGGATTGAGGTGAGGCTGACCAAGCTGTAGTTTCCTGGGACCGCCTTCTTGCCCTTCTTGAAGATAGGATCAAACATTTTTCTGCATCAATTCTGTTCCCCCCTAAAATTCACAAAATGTCCCTGGACTTATCCAGAGATGGGACCTGTAGAAGTAGAGCATGTATACCCAGAACAGGGAAGCTTTTCATCCTCTTTCACAACCAGAGAGGTAGAAGTTGGTTCACACTTGCTACTGGGTAACTAAGTTAGTAAGATACTGAATCCATGTGAATATGTCCTGCCCTCCGGAAGGGCTTATTTTCTCAGGCTTACTGACAACTGACATGGTTACAAGGCATCAGAAACTGGCTTACATGCATATGGCAGGGTAGGCACATGGTGAGTTGAACTTCTGAGAAGACAGGGGTATCTTCAGATTTAGTGGTACAGTCATACTTGATACAAGTACTTTCATGAGGCGGTTGGCAGTAGACAAAGCTTTAAGCTGACAGAAAAAGTCATAACTATTCAGAAGTTGTAAGGTGAAGCTAGCTGAACACACAGGAATCTATTTTCTTGTTTGCAAATGAAGCAAGTATTCTCTGAAACAATGTTCCTAGTGTTGCAATTTATTTGGTATCCCTTTAATTCTTCACAAAAAGGTTAGATATCCAGTTAAAGGGATATCATAGGGTTTTTGCTTGTCACAATATATGTTTATATTAAGATCCAAAGAAGGGAGTTGTGCAAAGCACAGATCAATTTGGCTTTTCAGCAACCTAGCTAACACACAACTAGTATGCATAGTATACAAAGAATCCGCAATGATAGTGACCTATATTGTAAAATAGGAACATGAAATAATAAGCTATTACACTGGTAGTACCTTATTCTGTAAGTTTAAAATGTTATAAAGTAAATAACATGGATTCTTCACACTAGTTTCCTTTAAGACACTTGGGTTTTTCTGTCTTTCAAGATAATTTAAAGTCTGACAGTGCTAAGTATGATGATACTGTATTAGAAGAATAATGGAAATGGGATATTAAACATCAGAAAAAATATTCAGTGTACGCTGTAAAGTGCATTGTCTTTTAGCGTATTTTCTAATGTAGGTATTAAAAAACCAGGAAGTTCTATGTTGTTGAGTGTTAGTGCTGGTTATGACTTTCTGGAAGTCTTATAGCCATCCATGTACACTAGCTCATTATAATTACTGCTTCAGTATACTAATGAGTGAGCATAAACATTCTAAGTCATAACTCAGCAGCTTTTATGTTTGCTTTACCTGCTTCTTAGACACACTAATACCTTTTAATAAAGCTTTGCAATTCAAGATTACAGGCTTTCACGGAGAAGCCCTCAAAGCACTTTACAAATTCCATTCACAAAACCCTGTGGATAAAGATTATCCTCATTGTAGAAGATCGGTAAATTAAGAAACAGGGTTTCAATAATCTGCTTAAGGTAACTGTGGAGTACAACCCTCAGTTCTTAATTTTAGCCCTTGTTGTAATAATTTGCTTTCATATCTTCATTTATTTTTCCTAAAAAAATGGTTCAAATGGCAAGTGATGTTAATTCATAAAATCTATAGTAGGTTTGAAAGAACATTTGGTGAGGCGGTGTATGCTTTTCAATATAAAAAAGTGAGGTTTCCATAAAGTCTTTCTGACATGCATGGGCATCTCCTAAGTAAACTGCTCCAGTCCTCTTTTCTTTCACAGTTCTTGTACAAATAACTAATTGGACTTGTCTTTGACATCGAGTTCAACAGTGCCACATCTGAACAGTGTAACACTGAGAAGTGCTACCTCTTCCCCAGCCTGCAGCAAGGTGTCCCTTCAGGTGGAGTTCAGAACTCTTTGAAGCTTTCTTGTAGACCCTTACCTGCCTTTTCAATTAGTCCTTTTAGTGTATTTTTCTCCACTCATTTAATAAGGAGAGGAAATACAGCCTGTCAGATGTATGTAGTGTTGTTGTGTAGTAATGTCTTTGTGTTCAGACCTGCTCTACTGCAGACCTGACTTCTTACAACTGTAGTTTAGGTTAAGAACTGCTATTACTTTCACTGGTGCAGCTCTCAAGGGCAATTGCTCTCCTCAGCTATGGTGGGAGTCCATCCACATTAGCCAGGCTATACTGGTGGCCTCCAGTGAGTGAATAAGGGTTATGTTCCAGCCTAAACCTGTTGTTTGGTTATATGTAAGTCCCTGTCCCTTTTTGTTCTTTACTTGCTCTCCAGGTACAGATCTCATGCTTTTCACCTGCCAGCTACTATTAATTTCTTCTTTTCCTGTCTCTCCTCTCAGACAGTTATTCTTAATACAATTTTATTCCATTCACTAGCATGGCTCCCACGCTTTTCCATATCTGAGGAGAGGGACTCAAGAGGATTAAAGCCCGACAATGTTTTACTGTCATTAAAAGGGAATTGGAGGATGGAATATCATCTTGTCTTCCTGCAGTGGATCTCTTTTAAACTCACCATAGCACAATCACCATTCAGTAGTATTACCAGAGAAAAACCTTATGTATATGATTGGATAAGGCATAATATGTGGATCATAACATATTCAAAAGTGGTACAGTAGCCATGCACTGTATTGTTTGCTAAGATTACACAGATATCCCAAGCATAATATTGGAGCTGTGGCCACTGTGTTAATGCCCTAGAGTACTGTAACTTTAAGGTGTCCTTAAATAACTTGCAAAACCAGCCTAGAAAGAATAAAGATCAGATAGTGAAAAAATTTCTATTATGTAAGACATCAGTATTCTTTTAGTCTAGCCTTTTTTGTGGCTGAGCTGAAACAAAAGAATACATATTTCCAGAGAAAGGAAGTAAAAGAGCTGATTGTAATGTAGAAATCCAGCAAGACTAAATTGTGCTTCTTTTTTTTTTTAATTGCTGAAGAGTTGTACATGACTTGTTGTAGCTAATACCCCATGTCCAGGAGCTATCATGGGCTGGAAGACTTCAAGATTGTATATTTAAATACTGATGGATTGTCAAATGTAAGGTGTTACTGAGTACTCTAAATCTTTACGGAAACCCCTAACAGCCTGATCCTACTATTGTTGTTGCTGTTAGTAGACAAAATACTCCAAGTTCCTAAGGGAACATAGAAAAAATTTTGCATTAGCTTCCAAGACATATCCTCTAAGAGATGAATTCTGTCACCTACACTCCTGTGTAGTACTTCAGTCTCCAAATATTCTTTCTAAAATCAGTGGAAAAGTCATGTGGCCCTGACTTGACAAAACACTGAAAATCAGTTTAAACTGGCTAACTAGCTAGTTTGGTTTGCCACCTTCCAGCAAGGACTTCTGTTTACATGATCACAAGAACAATTCTGTGTTACCTCTGTGCCTGACCTCTCATACCATTGTAACACGTCCCTCAGTGAGGCATATTACAGTACTGTAGTAAACAGTAGTAATAACTCTGCGATCCTCACAATCTGCATCAGTCTCAGAGATTTGGGGGTTTTTTTCTAGTTTCATGGGACAGGAACATATTTAGTGCTGTGATTTGGAGCAGTAGAAAGTGTCCTGTGGATGATTAAAGTTAAAGAACAATGCTTGTGTCTCTATGTACCCTGACTCAAAAACCTGCTATATCTGGTTTCCTTGACCTTGTATGAACATGTGCAAGGCTGTCCCAAGTAAGGATAAGCTCACTCTGATATGTTGAACTGTACAGCAGGTATTTAAATGGTATAATAAAAAAACCCAGATTTTTGTTGGTAGCACTATAGATGGCAGAAAGATGACATTAGTATTTAGAAGATCTGAAAGAGGGAGGTGGCAGCTCTAGCAGGAGATGAAATGGTTTGAAAAAAGGCAAATAAAGAAAGGGAATATTTTCTTACATTAAAGAAAAACTTGAGAGTTGGCAAGGAGCTGAATATAGAGATCCCCTAAGCTACATTAAACTATTCTCTTGTAATTCCTCCACCATCTAAGATGAACTGTTTGAAAGTCCAATTAGTGCCTTAATAATCATGACTGTTATCTAATGATGAATAAACCATCTGCAGAAAATATTGCAATCACAGACACAGCTGTTACCATATGCTGAAATTTTCTTACATGACCTTGGTTGCTACAGAACCTACCAGCTGAAATAAGACGTGGAAATATTGCCAGCTTCAATTAGACTAGCAAGCTGTTCCTTTCCCAAGGCTGTTCAGGCACTTCGGCCATTAACATAAAACACAAACCAAGGAGTTGTTACAAATTTTGAAGATCCGTTCCTAAGCTGGAGAGGTGATATTCTGGAAGGAATTTCAGTTCATCATTATTAATGTGGCTAAAAATAGAAAACTCCAGTACTTGATTTCAAAAGATCCCCAATTATCTGTTGCTTCTAGAAATGGAATCTTAAGCCGGGGAGGCGCAGGAAGCAGAGAGGCCCTGGAAATGAGCTGCTTTGTGTTTATTTAGAACAAAGGCACAAAAGGGGATTTTTTGGCAAAGAAGTTTGGCATGATTTTCTTTATTCAACAGGTAGGAAGTATGTGACCTTGTTTACTGTTTGTCTACCATGAGGTCTATTTCTAGCAACCCAAGACATTTTAATAAAAGTAATCCTTTAAAACCTTTCCAAATCTAAACTTTCAAACATGCATTTGTAGTAAGGAGGTGCCAGCTTAATTATGTATGCCTTTGTCAAGTAGTTAATATTTTAATCTTTTGGAGATTTTATGTTAGCCTTTCTAATCCATGTAACCCTTTCTATATTACGCTAATATCAAAATGCTGAATTTTGATATAAACCTTAACAAGCCTAATGAAACCAATGTAATTTCTTAGGCCAGGAAAATTATTTTGCCTTTATTTGTCATTTTATTTTGCCATTTAGTATAATGCAATAAAGGAATGAAAGAGATGGAGAGAATGAAGAGTGTGGGTTGAGTGTGAGTTTGTGCCTGCAAACATTCCCAGATCTGTTTTGTTTTATAGATTGCTCACTAGAAGTTCAGTGTGTGATATCAGTATTTAAAATCCAGTTTCTCCAGTAATTCATGTAGGATGACTAGGTCACATGGCCTTTTTCTATTCTCAGAAAGCTGAAAGTAATTCTGTAAGGGGGTTCTGTGGTCAAGATAATGAATCTTCTGACTCATTTTCCATGGACATTCTCTAATATCTACTTAAAAAGTAATATTTCTGCAAACAATTACGTTGCTGAAATTATTCATTGCAATAGGGATACTAGAATTGCTCATGGGGTGCCTGGTCATGATTTGTAGTTTTTCATTCCTTCTATCTGTTAATAGTATCACTTTAAGTTAAAAGGACATTAAATTAATAACTACAACTATTTCCATGACCCACAAATGTTTTACATCACTTTGAAGGAGAGAAGAGATGGTCTATACTGAGATATGGTCCAGCTTCTCAGTAGGTAGGGAAGGAAGGGAAAAATAGAAGTACCCAGTCACAGAAATTGCCTGGCTTCTACCTCCACCACAATCTCCTTTTACATTCAGCACATCTGTAATTCTCTTCCTCACCTACTCAATAAACTCTGTGTCATTCCCAGACTAAGAGCTCATCCACACAATGTGGTATCTGACCTATACTTTCCAGGTCTGTGCTCCTGCAACACAGTGAAAGCACTGAAGGAGTCTTACCCAAGCACCTTGTTGTGTGCCCTATTAAACAAAACAGTCCCACTCAATAGATAGTAAACAATTAACAGGATGTTGCTAATAATGTTTTATAGTAAGGGAAACCCTGACTTAAGGAGGACAATGGGAGTTTTGCTACCGCCTTTGCAAAAGCCAAGACTTTCCTCACTACAATTACAATGGAATTATGCTGGCATACGCTTTAGAATGCTTGTAATTATCACTAGTTCATATGATTAAAAAGCTCAATGCATGAATCAGATTATTTACAGTGCAGTTAGAAGAGTTTATGTGTTTACACATGTGTCCATGTATGTAATCAAGTGTACTGACTTTGGAATATTAAATAAGCCATATATTAACCTTAAAGCTATAGGAATTGGTAGTAATCTCTTATTAATACAGCAAACTCAAACTGCAGTTACTTTGTGCAGTTTGAGAACTCTGTATCCTTATTGCGAAGTCCATTTATCCTGTTTGTTAGGCCTTTGCAGAAATCATGCCTTCCTCAATAAAGCTGATAAACTTCTAAATCAATAACCACCTGAGACAGCCTAAAGTGACTTTTAATTAGAGGGGAAAATGGTTTCATATAACTGATACGTATGTTCTAATGCTTCCAGGGAGGCACAAAGGAGAAAAAAAGTCCCAAACTAGTTTCTAGATGTAGATTGACTAGCTTTTGGCCGCACTTAAGACATGTCTGTTTGGGCTAGGACAGGAACAGCACCTGAGACTAGGAAGTCTGTTTCAGTCTTATGTTTCTAATTGTGATTAGTGAATATGTGTTTACAGTTGAAAAAAAATCTTTATGCAATGGTTTTACAGATGTGTACCTTATCAAATTCCTTTCACCAATCTCATGGGAGAGGAAAAAAGCAAGATTGATCTATTTACAATATAATTTAAAGAGTTAGGACCCTTGCCATGCCGGGATGTCACTTGTTTCAACAGGCAGATTTGTAACCCTTCAATCAGCCCATATTTTTTCTGGGACCATACATATTTTAGGTTGTTAGGTGATTTATGTTCTCTCTGTCCTGCTTATGAGAGTATGGTGTGCTCACCACTAGCATCTGTTTGAAAAGCAGTGCATTAGAAACTGAATCCAAGGTCATGCAGATTGAGGAACTCATTAGAAGGTAGAGATGGGAGTTACAAAACTATTTTTTGTTTGTTTCTTTAAAACACTTTCATTGTCTCTCTTAATAGTGTTTCCATCGCGATGGCACTCGATTGTTTACTGCCTGAACCTGGCATCTACACTGCTGCCTCAGCAATCTCTCTTATTTGGCTGCTTCACAAATTTATTTCTATTTGGGTAAAAAATTGTTTCCAAAGTATGTTCAGGATCTATCTTTTCTTTCTGCATATTGCCTCCAGTTCAACCATCTGTGCAAATTAGCAATGCTGAAATGCTTCTTAAAGCTTCCCATCCTGCCCCATCCTTGATTAACACTTCTCACATTTAGTGAAGTCTCTTTTAAATTGTGGATCAAATGTTCAGACCACCTACATCACCTGGACCCAGGTCTAAGAAGAAACTTAGACATGATGCTGAGGTATGTGCCACTTCAAATCTGGGGCTCCTAAGCACCAAAACCAGTGAGTGAATGGAAGAGATGCAATGCCAGTGTGTGACCTGGCAGACTGCATAAAACAGCTTGTCTGGAAAAGGTAAAGTATTCTGCAGCCATGTCTCAAAATCTGCCTGTCTCATGGGCCTAGGCCTCCAACTGTAAGCATAGGCTGCATGACATCATGAAACCCGGATTCACAAATCTGAGTTTTTTAGGAATGTAGGCAGGCATGCAGAGATTTAGGCTGAGGAGAGCTGTGAACATAAAGGAACCACTTCATGTGGTTCCACCTTCATCAGGAGCACTGCTGTCATCAGAGCTGAGTGTGGAAGTGGAACGGCACTCACAGCTCCTGGGAGCTAGCTACAACATGGGCATGTCCATCCTGGAAAAGGAGGACTTGGGGCTCAGAATCAGAAATGGGGGAGCAAGGGCCAGGGCCCAGTACTGTCTTGCAGAACAGCCGGCAATGTGGTTTCTTCATTCAAGACTGGCACATCTGTTCAGACATGATATACTTTGAGCAGGAGATTCATTTACTTTCTAAAACCATCTAGTCAAATCAAACATTTAACACGTCAAATTGTGAAAATTAAAGTTCAAGGAAAATGTGATCAAACCTTGAGTTCTGTTGTGATACCAGATGCTTGAAATAGCCCTGAAACTTTCCTCCCTTCTTCTCCCTTTGGCAATATTGTGGAGACAGAAGGAAGGAATGGAAGGGTTCAGAATACTGCTGCAGGAGAGGTGGTACAGGCGAAATAGGGGGACTGCATTCAGAACTGGTATTATATTTACCTGTGAGCTTGTAACAAAATCCCAAGCAATTCTTTGGGAGCCAGTGTAGTCACTGTCAGACAATGGGAAAGATCTGCTTCATTTTTTATACAAAAATCTCTTTAGACTCATTTTTCATCTATAAACCTACACCTTAGACAGTCTGACCTAAAAATATATATCTTTTAGTTCCAGGTGTTGTAATTCTTGTTGACAGCCTGATTCTAAAGATCCACTCTGTAGGCCAGTGTTTCTTAATTTCATTTAATTGAATGATTGTAAGGATGTTTTTAGGAAAAAAAACCCACAGACCATCTCTACAGTGTTCCCACAATTGTCTTCATTTACAAGCAACTAAAAATTAGGCTAAAGTTTGAATGTTCATTTATTACAAAATAAAAGAAAGTCTGTTTGCTTGGAAGTATGGGGAGCATGTGTGGTTTCTTTCTAATTTCACAGACCAATATATTAAACACTACCAGTGATGCACGGAGCACGTTTGAGAAACACAACCCAAAAGAACTGTTGGAGATACTGCATTGGATGCAGATTGCATGATACCTTTGTTCCTAGGATGGGTGTCTAATGTATTAACGTGTTGAAAATGTCCATGCTTGATCATTTGACTGCTCTCCCTGATGTATCTGCTAAAAAGTGAGCAGAGCTGATTGTACCAGATAAGAAGCTTTTTGCTGTTGCATACATTAAATTTGGCTATTAGCTGTCTTGTAGCTTAACAGACAACTGCAGTCAACACTGGGTAAACTCTGAAGTTTGGCAAGGCTGCCATTGCCAGCTTGGAGGACAGAGGGAGAGAGTTTTACAGGAACTATATGAGGGAGTGCACAGATTTATTTCTCTCTTGCCACCCTGCCCAATACTCTGAGGGAAAAAAAGTTCTTCACTGAAAAATTGAATTAGAGAAGTGGTGACACAGTACCAGTATAAAACCAAGAACCCAACACAAACTCTATACCTTTCTGAATCCACAGACCTTTAAAATTTAGTCAGATGACAATATACCAAGAAAAGCATTTGATAGATGAAGAAACTCCTATGTTGAGCCTGGCAAAGCTATTGTGTTGACATAATAACTCCTCCTAAGTGTTCTAAGGTTCAGATGTCACCCTCTTGGAACAAAATACCAATTTAGATATCTTCCATGGCTTTCTTGTATTACTGATTTTCTTTTACACTGCTCATTCAGAAACAGATTAGCTTTATGATTTCCTTTCCCTTGCTTAGGAAATAGATATCTGGAATCATCATCCTCAGCTTTATTGTTTCAGTCTTGTCAAGGAATCTCAATCAATTTTATTTTCTAGCAATACTGGTAATGCACTAAATGTGCATATTATTAGAACCTATTTAAAATCCTTGGGACAGCTGTTTTAGAACATACTTCCTTGAAAATAATTTTCAGCCTGAAAGGCGGGATTAATTAGCTTTGCAATGACCTACATAGATTGTTCAAAGTGCCTGACTGCTATCAGCCATCCAAGGAAAAAGCTAAGCAAATTGCACTTCGTTCTCATACAAGGGGCATGGAAAAAGAGAGCATATTATTTACAAGGGAAAAAAATAACATGCTAGAGACAGCAAACAGTCTATTGACATCATCTGGCAACTCATTTGAATTTATACTCAAGGAAAAATGTATTAGAACCTGAGGGCCAAGACAACAGCAGAAAATAAGACCGCTGTCATTATTTTGAACAGTAATTGTCGACAGTCTCTGTCTGATGATGATTTTACTGCTGCCTGTCTGTCAAAAAGGGTAAACACGTATTTTTAGTCTATCAGCACCTCTCATTCTTTGTCTGGCATTCTCCATGCAGTTTGTAAGTATTCTGAAATTTAGTCTTTTTTGGTGTATTTTTATGCTGTGTTGTACACTTCATAGACACTTGACTGTGTCTAGGGCTCTACAACAGTATTTGTAATGGAAGATGAATCAATCCAGTATATGCAACACCTGTCCATTCTCCTACAGCAATGAAAGATAATGGTAAAATTGCACAGTGTGGAGATGGCAGGATATATGAGGAGAGGATACATCAAGTCTTTGCGTGGACTGGACTTCGATCTCTTGTGCTGCAGCATCCCATGAAGAAAGCCTAGTCAGGGTCACACTTAGAAGATCGACTGCCAGGGTAGCCTTCAGAGCTGCTCAGTAACTGCTATAGGGCCAGGAGAATTTGTCCTTCCATCACCCAGATCAACAGGGCTGATGTAGCACCAGGAGAGAGCAAGAAAAAGCCATAAAGGAAGGAATCAGCTTCAGGACAAACTGAGTGCAAAGGTTTGAAAATCCTGTGCGTGGCCACAGGCAAGCTCACAGGGGCCCTGGACAGAGACCTCTTTGGAGTTTTGCCTACATTATATTTCCATCCTCAACTTTCTCCTTTCCACATTGAAGAGTTTGCCTCCATACGGTAGCTTCTTCATCCTCCTAGTCATTTTATTTGCTCTTCTCTGTACCCTCTTAAACTCCACTATGTCCTTCATGAGAAGCAGAGTCCAGAACTGTACACCATGCTCAACAAGTGATGAAAAATGGCACTCTTCCTTGTTCTCAGTTCTCCTTGTTTTTTTCAGACTTCTGCTACACACTGAGCTGGTGGTTGTGGAGGAATTTCAGTGATGACACCAAGAACCCCCTCCAGAGTTGTAGCTGCCTGTTCAGAGGTCAGCATCACGTAAACATGGTTTAGACTGTTGTTCCTTTGATCTCTAAACCGATGTTTTCAACACTGCTGGGTTGAAAACTGCCACTTCCTGCTGCCCACTCACTCAGTTTGGCGAGGTCTTTGTGGGGTTCTTCACTACCTGTGGGGCATCTGACAATCTGAAAAAAGCTTAATATCAGCTGCAAACTTGCCACTTTCCCTGGGCGTTTCCTTCCCCAGATCACTGATGAAGATGTATAAAACTAGTACCGCTCCTTTAGGGACTCTCTTTTTTCAATAATGATAAATAATAAAAATGAGACCTATGAAGTGGCATGTAAGGTGGGCAATTCTAATGCAGCTAGATCAGAACCTGGACATTTTATTTAATTCTTATTGAATCCAGCATGTACACTCCATGTGCAGCAGTGAGAAGTAGTGCAGTACAGAATAGAAGATCTTTGTCAGCACTATAAAGAAGGCAAAGTCTCATCTATCCAGAACACAGAGATTTTGCAGTACACCTGTCTTCCTCCCTCATGCGGTTTGCATAACTTGTTAGCATCACCACTTCCAGGACCTGAAATTTTTTCAGATGATTGGAAAGTACTTACAGAGTGAAGAAGACGGGCTTTGTCTAGTGATTAAATCAGCAGAGAGTCCAGGTTAGGATGGACTGTGTCACAAAATTCTTTTCATTACTTTATCCTTTAAGTCCACTGTACATAAAATGTTGCTAATGCTGTACCTCTTGGGGAAGTCGGAAAGCTTTGCTCCTTAACATTTGCAGAGTTCAGAGCTGAATGTAAAAATGGTATTAAGTTACAAAGTAAAATCATAATAGTAAACGTTTCCCTGAGAAGCCGAGTCTAAATCGAATCCAAAATATGTCATCTCCCTTGAGCTCTGTGTTACATCTGTGATAGCAGATACAAAAACCTTGGTAAAGCCTCTCTGAGTAACTAAGAGGCAAGCTGAAAAAGCCAAGGCCCAAGAAGATATAAAAATTTTCCAGCCAAATATACAGTCTGCTTGCAACAGCACAGAGACTAGAAGTACTAAAAGCCTTAAGGCTGTTTTTTGCAACTGTTACAGGCACACAACTTGGGCAATGACTTGAAAAAGTTAGGTGCTTGGCCTATCAGGGTGTCAGAGCTTCTGTCCCAGCTGTATCTCCCTCCTTTATGCCTAAAGTGAACTTCGCCTTCCAGAAAAAGGAGATGGGAGCTGCCAAGGGAGAGTCACTCTGAAGCACTAGGCCCAGAGCTGTGTCTGAAAGGCACGGAGTTCAGATTCTGCAGTAAACACCATTAACCAGTAGGGATTCAGAGCAGCAAACTTTTTTCTACAGGTAAGCAAAAGGAGCAGCCAGCTTTTGTACACCAGCTCAGTTGCAGGAGGTTCTGGACTATAGCCGATTGATCTCATTTGAAAACTGGTGTGGGTGGGGGAAGTAATAATCATAAGAACAATGTTTCTTGTTTTTTCTTTAAAAACATAAGCTATTTTTTAGGAAGACTGAACACAGGCAACGAAGCAAGTAAGAGCTGGCAGCAATTTACGCAAGCTGTGATCTCCCTATTCTTGAAGACCAGATTTGCAGATAAAGAAAAGCTTTTAATCAATGGCAGTATAAAGCTTCCTCCTACTCAGTTTGTTACAGTCTCGGTAAAACAACAGCTCAATCAGGTAGAACTCCTCTTGTCTTGGGGCAGAAGAGTGCCCCAGGACGAGCTTTATTCCAGCCCCGTTTTCTGTGGTAATAATTTAGAGGACTTGCAAAAGATCTTAAAAGTTCACTCAGGAAATCTAAGTGTTTCTGTAGAATGTGTTAAATTTCGCAATAAAATGAGAGGCAAGAGGAAACTGCAACTCTGTGTGGTAGAGCGAAGGCTAACTGAATGTTGTTCATTTGGAAATGTCCTAGAGGGCATGCTATAATATAAATTGGTTTATGGTATTAATAAGGAGAGAATTCAAAGGATGATTGTTGGCAGAGGAGAACTTAACCTGGCCCAAAACTTTGAAATTACCAAAAGTAATAGAAGCAGTACTGAAAAATTACAAGATATGCGAATATAACACAGAGACAATCAAACTGCTTCAGTAAACAAAATATGAAGCCAATTGGAAAGAACTTGCTCTCCTGAGGGTTGTTTCCATGTGGAGGAGCTCATTTTACATCAGGTTGTCAGCACAAAATGGCCCGATGTCCTAAGTGCCTGAAGATACAACTCTAGGCCAGAAAATGCAATGGTGACTGTCAAGGAGCATATCAAACCTGGGGTAGAAACCCCATAAAAGCAGAGTACAAGGAGGCAAGCGAAGGAGGGGGAAAAGGTTTAATCCTGAAGGGAAGGTACATGTTCTAATATGTAAAAAAAAAAAGCCAGTGTTTAGACACTATCAGTGGCACTCTTTAAAATAGATACAGAGACATCAGCTGCAGCAATGAGTTCATATCTACAACCCTGGCAAATGCCCTACCAGGTGGAGGGGTCTCTGCTTCCCTCTGCAAATACATAAGTCTTGGTGGTCTGAAGTCCAAGGCAAAGTCTGTTAGGCAGTAAGCACCCCAAAAACCTAAAAGTTAATATCTATCATTTTATGAGTACAAGGGCATGTTTTTCAGATGCAGAACTGGTCCAGCTGCTTGTAGATTAACAGTGGGAAACAGGCCTGTGTGCAAGGCCTG
Organism: Aviceda cuculoides; assembly: GCA_035590195.1. Classification (NCBI taxonomy): domain Eukaryota; kingdom Metazoa; phylum Chordata; class Aves; order Accipitriformes; family Accipitridae; genus Aviceda; species Aviceda cuculoides. Next base: position 1,865,232 of record JAVJGG010000058.1, read on the forward strand.
TGCTGAGATGGTACTAGATCTATTAATATTGACCATAATATATAGGTGATGGCTTTATGTGCCCACTGGAAGAGACTGTTAGAAGCTACCTCAGCTAGGTACCAGAGGAAGCTTTCTAGACAGGGAAACAAATTAGCTCAGGCAGGAAACAGAAATTTAAGGCAAAATGCCCATTTAAATCAAGGAGTATAGAAGAAGGCAAAGAACAAGTCAAATCCTGAGAGTTACATAAAGCATCATTGGCATTTACTAAATGAAATCCTTGTCTTTATGGCAAAACACAGAATAAGACAAAGAGAAAGGAGGGGGTGAAGGACAGGAACACCATCAATATATAACCCACTGTCAAACACTCCAAACTTGGCAACATCCAGAACACCAAAAATTCTGTATAGCCATCAAAATTTTTACTCGTGTGTATGTTGAACAACAAATGTACAGGAGAACAGCTGTGTTGATCTCTGAGAGTCCTGCTGCTGTTAATGATAAGGAAATGGATGATTTGATAAAGGAACATAAAAGAAGAGGTTTTATAGACTGCTTCAGTTACTAGCATACTTTGGCTACTGTATTTGCCTTGCTATACTTACCCTGCTTCTTTAAGTTCATGGACTTCCTGAACTGATGTTTTGATCCAGTCTGACATGTTTTATTAGTGTATGCCCTGTGAATCTGTTTATTTATTTGCTAATTTTGTTTGTTTGTTTTTGAACTTATATGGACTTTTTGCCTCTACAACATTATCTGCCAATGAGTTCTATAATGTAAATATTTAAGTTGTGGAAGGTAGTACTTTTAAAAACTACTTATTTTCATTGCTTTGAAACTTCTGTGTCTCCATGCTCCTATATAGAGGGAAAGGCTCAGCAGTTTTCCTGCTTATTGCTTCAGTGTTCATATTTTTGTAGATCTTTTCTTTCCAAGTTGAAAAGTCCTTTTTTTGTTCTTTCTTTGTGTGAAAGTTGTTCCAAACATATGGTTATTCTGGTTCTTCTCTATACCTTTCCTAGGTCTACTTTATCTACATTAGTTCTACTCTATGGAATGATCAGATCTCCACATTGTATTCAAGATATGCAGCATTCAAAGCAGCATATTGATATCTTGTCTGGTCTCAGCAATTCTCCAAAACAGTTCCTCTATCATGGAAGCCAATGCCAAGATTTCAGATTACTTTTCTCCTGTGCCTTCATCTTACTTAAGAGTTCCTGTTGCATCTTGATCATTTGTAAACCAGAGAAATTCTCTGGCAGATTCCCTCTTCACAACTTGCAAATATTCTACAATTTTTTCCAAGTTGCTCCTCAATCTTTTTTTTTTTTTTTGGCCACCTTTATTATTCTTTGCTCTTTCTTTGGTAGAGTTTATGCCCTTTTCTATTTCCCCCAACTGAATATGACTTCCAACTTTTGTGGAGGGTGTCTTTTTTAAAGCTACTTTACTCTCTCATTTGGCTGTTTCATGAAGCTGAATCCTTTTCTTTTTGTAGTTGGGTTTTCATTGAATGGTTCTGTTTAATTAGCACTGTTCATTAACTGTGATCCTCTGATGTGGTGGTTTTAAGCATTGTCCATGCAAGCTATAAAAAATTCGTCCTTCTAGCTGCTCCTTTTTAGCTTCCTTTTAACTAGTTTTCTCATGGCAATGTAGTTATATTTTTAAAAAGAAAATGCTCTTGTGCTGCATTTTCCTTTCCTATAATCCAGTTCATCCTACTTATATGAGAGTGTATCACGGTCATTTTGCAGTGTCTCTTCCATAGAACTTTTTTTTGAAATGCAGGTAAAAACTAATTAGTGATAAAAAGAAGGACTTCAAGAAGAACACTTTTTTTTTTCCAGAAAAAAACTCCTATTGGGTAAACACAAAGCCCATCTTTGTGAAACAAGGAGGTAGGTTTTTCAGTATGGGACATAAAGATACAGTTGCTGCTCTGTGCTCTCACTCTTTTACATTGGGTTGACCTTAAGAAAAAAAAAACCTGGCTCCAGCTGTCTTAAAAAAGTATAAAGTTGCATAAAAGCTTGAAGGCAGATGATGACTGCAGAGAACGACTGCTGCCCCTAGATGGTAGCTAGTGAGCAGGAAGAGCCAGTCTTCTGGTGCACCAGTGGCTCTGACATAAGTTAGTCAGGAGCCCAGGTGGAATGGTTGATGTAAGTTATCTCTGTCAAAGTGATTCAAATAGCTAACTGTAATTCTTTTGACTTGGAATAGGGGAGCTAGCTATGTCTACCTTAAACAAATCACCTGTACTTACTATTTCATTGCTGTAAAGGAGGAAAACTAGATATCTCACATCCCTGCAACCTTTTCCAGAAAATCCTTTCTCTTCCAAAATTCTCTTTAATTTGCAGTTCAATGGTACTAAAGTAAAATTAAGTGGCATACTCCCTATCCTGACTTGAGATTTGTCACATAACATTACGTAATGAATTTTTGCCAAGGTGTCCCTATTTTACAGGCCAAAATTAACCCTCAGTCTGCTATGAGTACATGTTGTTCACTATTCATATTTTCTTCTTGAGTCCTGATTTTGCCATATTGGAAAACATTGGCAACAAAGTCCATAATAAGTGCAAATAATGCCTGAGTGAAAACTGCAGGAGCACAATTTTTTTCACAAGTGATATCATATACTCGTTGTACATTGTTTCTCCATATAAAATGTTTCCTGACAATCTATGACATCAGGGCCAAGACTAACTTGTTTTATGGCAGCAACCGAAGCATAAAATTAAAATTAAAATCAGAAGGCTTGCAGTGACTGTCTGCTTGGAAGGAAAAATAGACCAAGAGGTATTTGAAGATCTCTGCAAATCCATACAACGCACATCTGTGATGAAGTAAACGCAGCAAGGAGCTTTTGCTAGTGACCTAAATAGGATCAGATATGAAAGATCTGGATCTTAATATTCTTCTTGGAAACATAAGCGGGGAAAGACTTAGTCTATAGTTCATACAGTTTGAATGCTATTTAAAATATAGAATTGAAGTAAATTATAGAATTCACTGGAAATTCAAGGGGTTTTTTAAATCCCACTTACTTATATATGTTATCCAATAATTACACTGAAAACTTTGCTTTATCTATGATTAGCTAACACCTTTCTATGATAACTGTCAGGTATTCCTTTCATACAGTCAATGAAAGAATGCTACATATACTAAAGTCAGTTATGATATGCACCCTAGCTAAGCAGGATGTAAAAAGCTTAAAGGTGATATCTCTCAGAACTTGTATGTCCAAGTAAGGAGCAGAATCAGCAAAACTTACAAAATTACCATTTTAAACATTATGATCAGTGTGAATAACACAGACAATTCTTGACAAACTTCAATTTTTATTACTTGTTCTCTTGTACAGTGGCTATAGTAGAGGGTCAGAGAAAAAGATAACCACTCTTGGCACTGTACTACAGAATGGTTTGCACAGTTTCATTATATTGTCTTCTCTCCAGGCTCCTTCTCACCTGTTTATAAGATAAGACAAGATACCAAGAACTTGGTCAGCTGGTGATTAAAGAGAACTTAGATGCCCAAGTGCAAACCAAAACCCCTCCTTGCTACTAAAAAAATCCTAGGTTCGCCTAAGGTTTACAATTCACCCAGCACATAGGATTATACCTGTGAACACGCTCAATACCTTGGCACTATACTTGAGCTTTCTAGATCTCAGTCAGGCTTTGGTAGAGAAACCAGAGCAAAAGTCCTCCAAAAGGTTCAGTCAAAATGGTATAATCAGAACATGCCTAATGTGCTGACTAGTTCTGTTTTTTCAGAAAATGCAGTTCTGGCTGCTACTTTCTTGTAGGATTGAGAGACGTGTCCTTCAAAATTACTCTTCAGAACATTTATTCATGAGGTGGGAGAGCTAGGAGGAAGAGGGAATAGGAAAGAATATGAAGAATGATCAAATGTGCAAATACAGGATGGGTTAATGAGAATCCAGGTAGCAATTCTGTAGAATAAGAGCTAAGGCTGGTTTTGGATAACATCTGCCAGAGAAAAGAGTGAATGTGATCAAAGTGATTAGTTGTTGCATGTACTTCCTTGTTTCTCACAAAATCATCTGCTTAGATAGCAGCTGGTGAAATGGGACCTGAAGTCTTATCTCTGAAAACAATTTAATGGGCAGTTTTCCTATTAAACAAATGTGTAGTTCACAAGACTAGCCAGCAGAGAGCAACACTATTTAAATTTGAGCTTAACGTGAGATCTTGACAAACTAATTATTACATTACTGTGCATAAAACTGTATAATGCAGTATGTTAAATGTAAGCTCTGTTACATTAGTCACAGCCACTCACTGCCAATGCATTCCAATGTAATGTCTAACCCAGAAAAACATGTATGCAAATCATCTGAATACTTGCTTTTAATTTGCATGATGTTGAGGGGTTCTTCTGAGGTTATGATGTATGGCAAACTTGTAAAATTAAATACAGATGTACTTTCATTTCACACACAAAATTTAACTGCAAAGCTTTAACAAGGAATTTGCACAATGAAATTATTCCCTCTAGCCACCTGAAGCGGTCAGCTGGTTCAGAATGAACCCAGCTTGCACAAGGTATATTGGGCAAATAAAAACCATCTCCTTTATCTGCAAGTTTTTCTATATCTGTTGGGGGAAAAAGTTTACCCTCTCCTTCACATGGCAGCCCCTGACATTTCCCAGTCTGGAATTACTCCAGCCACTCTCTTAGTGTGGCCACTGGACAACAGCTATGAAAACCGTCTGCACATTTTAGGCTGAGGCATTGGTGAGGTGACCTGCTGAGCCCAGTCACCCTGAGAGATGAGTGAGAATCTGCCCTTCAGTGAAGCTGGCAATCTAGGCAATGACTTTTCTTGCTCTCGTCTCCATTTCTTCCAGCTTCCTAAAGATGTAGGGACCAGTTTAAAATCAAGTCTTTAAGCTGTATCAAGAAAGGCAGAGTAACAGGCTTCTCTAGATGGTGGGAGACTCTGGCATCATGCCTATCCCAGCCCACAGGGTTATACTGGAAGAAGATGCATCTGCCAAGGAGCATTAACATTTCCTAATGCTGCCAGTGAGCAGGGCATCTCTGCCATTCTAGGCCTGGGTGTACATGGCAGACATTATTATACAGGGAGCTGTCTTGGAACAGTTTTCAAATTTATAGTAAGAGATATTGTAAGATGGCAGTGAATTCCCTGGCAAATGTGAAATAGGTTCTGAAGGGAGGAATCCTGAATTGTCCAAGTCCTATAATATCTCTAATGTACTTTTCCCATCTTTGTTATTTTACCATTGATCCTCAAACAAAAGGTTACAAAAAGCGACGGTCTATCCCTTTCAATTTCTTTAGGATGAAGTTAGAAATTCAGTCTTTTAATAGGTTCCAGAAAACAACAAAAAGTAGGAAAAAAAATGTGTTTAACCCACAATGTAGTGTTCTGTATACTTAGAAAGTTAACTGACTTATTGAACATCTTACAATAACATAGTATGCGCATTATGGTGAAGTAGAGGTAGGCAACTAAATTTCCATTAAAATCTTTCTGGTTGGCCAAATGAAATTATTCCTTCTGTTTCTACGCAGTTTTACCCACAAAACATTCTTGTAGTCTGGTTTGCAAAAAGGGATATTCACTGTAAATTTTAATTAAATATTGCTAAATATTTCCAGAAAGTGAATTTGAAATTAACACAGAGACTTCACAGCAACAGTCTTATCCAAGAAATTGTGCTCAGTTAGTCAGGGAAAAGGAGCTGTATCATGCATCTATGCAAAATATTGGACCAGTTACAAATTATTAGAGTTCAAAATAAATAGTGTACAGAAGATGTAGAGGTCAAGCACAAGTCATGTTGGCTTGTTAGATTAATTTCCAAAATCATCTGAAAGAGTATGGAGATCTTTACAACACAAAAACATGGAAATGTCACTGAGTAGATTACTTACTTCAAAAGATCCTCCAAACTTGCCTGTACTCCCAAAGTCACAGGGATGCATCACAGTGGAGAGGAAGTAATATAAAGGTTTAAAGCAAGAATATGGGACTTTCAGTTCTTAGAACTATCAAGAAGTGTAGCAGCACTGAGAGAAGGTAAAGAGATACTAATTCCTCTGTGCCTTTGTGGTCATTTCCTAGTCTGCTTGTACTGGCATGGTTGAACACTGAAAGCTGACTGAACTCAGGATAGTTTCCTCTCTGATCAAAAGTGTAGCAGACGACACTTGCAGTACAAAGGGTGAGCGATAATGTCTTGAACATTTGCATTTATCAAATGGTTTGAAATGCAGAAACTAACTGAAGTCTCATATAATGCCAGGAGCCATCCTACCTTGTGTATACATGGTATAGAATGCCATTAAACCAGCTTTCTCTTATAGCATCTTAATGCAACATATCTTAAGTCATTCACTTCACTTGGATTGTATAGTCAGTACACTTCATTACTAAATATCACTGGCATTTGTGTCACCGGTGTCGATGGGGCTGGATACTCATGGGGAAGATGACAAAGCTCCAACTGGAAACTAAAGCCAAAGAGCAATATTCCTCAAGGAGAACAGGTGTTGAGGGAACCCTCAGAAAGGAAGGTCATCTTGTAAGGGAAGTTACGTATCCCATCTGAATTGGAAGGATTAGGGAAAAGAGCTAAAAGAAGATGAATTCATGAATAGAGGGACTCTATAAGAGGCAAAAGACCCCTTTGTCCTCCGGGAAGATCACTCAATCCCATCATATCCCTTGCTCTTGCTAGCACTCTGGCCAGCCAGATTTGTCCTTCCCAGTAACAAGAAGGACTAAGGTTAATGCAAAGTGAAGTGCATCATTTCCATCTCATGCAGTATGTCCTCTTATGCTTTATCTTCTTATTTTTCATAGGAGCATTATTTAAAGTAAAGAAGCAGGCACAAGACAGGCTGGGGATTCACTTCTGTGCCACATGGTGAAGTGCGCTTAGCACTCCCTCCTACTTGTGCCTGAGCACAGCCTTGCCCCGGCTTGCTTGATAGCTCTGTGATGTGTCAGCTTGTAAGGCACAAATTGCTGCAAGATCCAGTATATCCAGTCTAGAGTGTATTTGTTCAACCAACATCTCTGGGGCTAGAGAAGCACTAGGTTTGCATGACAGCATACAGGATGAAGGCATAGCCTCTCCAGCATTACAGCCTAAAGATTCCGAATATGTTTTGTGATAACATGGGCTTCCTACTAACCTGCATCATTGTGGATTTCTCCTATAACATTCAGCACAAATAGATACATGTCCTCAATGAGTGCAGATGTGAGCTGAGATGAACTGTATGTACGAGAGAGTGCATGTAGTACCAGGACATGAGAATGGGCTCCTCTGCTTCCACCATTTCACACTACACTTTATTTCCCCTTCAGTTATTTGCCGTGCCAGGATGACTGCAAAGCCTCAGAACAGATGCATGTCTGTATCTTAGCAATGCTATAGTATCAGCAGTTTTCACTAGAGATGTATGCCGGCCTTCCTGCTTTCAGTACATGGCTGGCAATTTACAAGAATTGTGTTACTTCTGTTTCTCCTACATTAACCTGTTACTGACTGGTCCTTTTCATAGTTTTAAACACCACCAAGATCTCCAGAACCACATTTGAGGAAGATATTCTGGTCCCAGCAGACACATACAAGATCATAGATCATCCTTCCTCGGGGGATCTGGCAAAACCTTGATTCAGACAATTACTGCCTTCTCAGCAGCCCAGGTCAGCTGTGTTTGGAGTGCTGGCCTGGTGGCTGAGGATGACAGTTCATCATAGGTGACCTCTTCTTTCCATGCTTTACAATCCAGCCTGCTATATAATCTATCTATCTTTCTGCCACTGATGCCTTTCCTGGCTGCTAGCTGGGATGAACTGGGGAATCCAGATGCAGAGCTGGTGGGAAGGACTGCTGTAGCATTTTTCTTTCCAGGGGAAGGCATGGACGTATTTTCTGTGAACATCTCAAAACCACTGCACATTACCTCTCAATCTTGACCAGCCTGCAGAAGTCCTGGACTTTGTCTGGACAACTCTTTCTAGGGTCTTGAGCCTCCCTTTGAAAGCCACCCATAGCTTAAAGAGAAGAGCCAACAACACCTAAAATTAGATGTGTAAGGAAGACTGTAACAGTCGGACAAGCACACAGCAATACTATTGAGAATACTCTCCCAGCCTCTAGAAAGTTGCAGCTCAAGAGCTTCCTGATCCTTATATACCATTGTTGTATAGCAACAAATGGATTATTTTCCCATGAACTTGCCTAGAAGGCTTGCAGATACATGTTCATGACCTGGGGAAGGCTCACATGTACTTGGCCTTTTCTTAGCACCACTGCTGAGCATGAGAAGAAGACATACTTAAGCATAATCATATCCTCCTTGTCAGCACATTTCTAAGTTCTAACATTTCTAAGTTCTAGGTGAGTGAATTCTTTGGGAAATTTTCCCAGTTACACATTAGAGATAACTTTGGAGCTGTGTGCTTTGATCTGGGAAAATCAATAGGTAAATATCCATCACGTGAACACAAATCTAGCAAGTTAGTGACTCTTGCATGCAGAAGACATGCTAGGCACCAAATAAATCCATAGGGGAGTTAGAGGGCTAGTTTTCTGGAATTATGACTCTTTCAAGCTACAAAATGAAAGCATCAATTTAAAAAGTGTTCTTACTAATTTAACTAACCCCTCTTTTGGAGATTGGCTTTAAGAAACACGAAAGAGTTAAGAAAGCTTTCTTTGGAAGGTGACATAATCTTCAAAATCATCCCAGTGATTACATTTCCAACAAGTTACTTTAACAGAGCTGCTAATCCATCATGTACATTTCATGGAAAGATCATCCTCTTTTATCTGATCTGTTGGGCTGCAAGCTAGTCATGGTATATTGTGTCTTCACCTGTATTCTTTGACTGGAAGCCTCAGGATAAAAGATATTATCCCTCTTATGTGCCAAGTTCTTGAATGACAGGGATAAAAATACAGTTTGGAAGCTGTTTATTGTTACATTATGCAGTCACCTTTGAAATAGTTAAAGCCCCTCAAAAAAACAAGTTAGGTAAGTTGGCATACCATTTGCTGAACATAAATTTCTAGATGTCTGCCCACAAGGGAAAGAGAAGTCACTTTATGTATTTGTTGAACAGAAAATGTGGCATTGCAAAGCCTATGAATTACATAGTGTTCTCCCTGAAAAATAGAATTGCATAATATGTTGTTTTACTACTGCACGTAGTAAAAAATCATTCTTAGGTCCCAAAGCCAGAAAAAACAACACATGAAAGGACAAACTGACTACAAGTTCACTGCTTTGGATATAAAAAGGTATCTGGCATGATGAAGTCTTTTTTAGTCCATGTGTTTTTCATTTGAATTGGTTCATGTAAGGTTCTTTCAAGAGGAGGAAAAAAATGTGATAAATCTCCTTAGGAATAGAGCTGTGTAAGCTTGGGAAACTCGCTGGGCAAGCCAGCTTCTTTTGTCCACCAAATTCTAGGGGCACAAGAGCCTAATGAGAGCTTAATTAAAATTGATGTGAAAAAATTAAACACTTTAAAGTATTGTTTTGGGACTTGCAAAGCTCATGCCAGTGAAAGTCAATCATTTTGTGGCTTTGGAATTTAGTTCAATTAATATTTTTTTCTTTTCATCTGCAGGCCTCTCCTGCTATCTCTTGTCTCTCCATCCGAAAAGAAACAAACTAGGAAAAATGCTGTCAGGAAAGAGCCCATCTGCCTGTTTTCCTCAGTTTCCCTGAGTCCAGGGGAGTGAATATTTCAGTGTTCACATCAGAGTTTAGATGCTCTTCCCCTTTCAGGACATTTTTCTATGTAGTCTTTTGCAAGCAAGTGTCAAATCATTCTGTTTGAGCTCTGAGCATATGTGCATTCACTCTATGCATCCTCGGATGGAGCACGCTGCTGAACACAAACTGGTATTTTCTGTCTTTCAGCAGGGGCTTTAGCTGGGCTCTGCACTGTAAATGCAGTAACATGGCTTCCAGTTCAGGGCTGTCATATATCCAACTGGCTCAAGTCTTGGGCAGAGAAACTTGTATTCTGCCTGCAAAACACTATGTAGACATACTCTGATACTCATTCACAGTGGGCTTGATCTGAAGCCTGCTGGAATCAATGGTAGTCTTTATACTTCAATAGGTTTTGCAATAATCTTTTTTCAATGCCTTGCATGAAGTGTTTATCACTGAGAACTTCTAGGGACTTCAGTGGGCCTCAGGATGCTCAATGTCTAGAAGCGTTAGTTTCTGCCACTTCACATCAGACATCCCTTTCACACAAAAATCAACACTCTTGTTCCAAGTGAATTTCCATTTTGGTGACAGCTTTAGTGAGCGTGAGCATCATTCATCATGTCAGTGATTCTGTTGGCACCTCTGCTTGGAGAACTTTGAACTCTAGTAAGTTCAGGGACGCAATTGGAGTTCGCTTTGTTTGTAGCATTGCCTGATTAGAGCCTACTGTGCACCAGTGCAAATAAGGGCTGGGAATCAGTGGTGTTACATCAACCTGATGAGCGTGAATAGTAGTCAGGCTTTATAAGGATAATGGTTGCTTGAAAGAGAAATGGCATCAGAAGTTAATGTATTTTTTAACAGAACAGTTTTCTCTAGCGCCTTAGAAGTAACACTCTCCATAGATACTCTAATAAGGTTTCAATGACAGGCAATTCTGTGTTTATTTTTACATCAAACTTATTTACTCAAGCTAGAACAGAAAAGTTTAGTCTATCGGCAATGATTTTGGGGGTTTGTTGTTTTTTTTTCATTTGGCAAAAGAAACTAAAATAAACATAGGGTTTTTTAAAAAAAGGCTTCTGGGTTTGTGAGGAAAAAACCCACTTCCTGAAGTGGTTAATCTTGAAAACAGAATTTTGGGACCCTTCTGTTATAACTTTGTATTACAAACCAAGTAGAAAAACAAAACAATCTGAGTGCTAGAGCAACATGATCAGCTGGTTTTTTGCTAAATTAAGCCTTTCTTTGAGCTAGGCCAATGGATATCAGCTATCTCTGGACATGAACGTATTTGCGTCTCAAGGGAATATTATAGGTATTTTGGTGAATAAGTCAAGCCTCTAGGCAGCACAACAGAGACTATTTCTTACATATCGTTCCCAGGGAAACCAAAGTGAAAGCAGAACTTTCCAAAGAGGAAGCAGCCATCGTAAAACACTGACCAGCTGTAGGTGGATGTGCTTCACAGAAATAGCACTTCTGGATTTTTTCTTCTTTTCTTTTTTTTTTTTTAAACAGTGAATAGATCTTTCAATCTCATTGCTCCTGCAGGTGAATTCAACTGAATAATAAAGAACCTGCTTTTGCAGCCACATCAATTTTACATTTATATAAAGTCCACTGCAGTCAGTTCAGTACACACAAAATTCTGTCCCTGGGACTGAAAGACATTATGACACAGAACAAAAAGTCCAACCAGAAGCATTTGCCCAACTGAATTTTTGCAATGAAGACATCTCTTCAAGTCAATGGCAACAAAGCAATCAAGTTCAAGCACTATAAATTAATGTATAAATTTGTTTTGTAATAATCATTCCTACCTCTGTACTAAAGCTAGCTTCTTATATTGTATGCACTCTTATCTGTGATATTTTCTTTTAGTAGTCTCATCACTACAAAGAACTTCTAAAGCCAAGTTATGGCACTATTAGAGTCAACCCAGAATCTTTTGATCAAATAATCAAATTAAATATCAAAAGGCAATTAAAAATGAAAAGATTTCAGTCTACTTCCACTTTTCAGTTGAGCATGATGAAAGCTTTATTATTATTTCATTTCCTACCATATGGCTTGGGTGATATGGATACACAATTATTGAAGCAGGTTTAACTTAGATCAAAGCATCATGGAATTCAAAATTTTACCACTTTCTCTGAATTTCAGAGATACTGTTCCATGTTTTTTTCTGACCTATTGCCTTAAAGTACAGCAAACTCTCAGTTTACACACTTCTTACATCCCCAAAGACATTCAACACGTCACAAAGAATTGCTATTGCACTTACATTTTTCATACCTTATCAATTCTTTTCTTCATTTTCAATTAAGTGTTCTTATCAAGAGGCCAATAGATCTTCTTCCTTTTTTTTTAATAACCACGGTATCTAGTATTCTAGCAAATAATGTGAACAGTATGCTGCTGTTGCTATTATTATTAGTGATAGTTTCGTTATGTCTTATGTACAGTGTACCTTACACAACATTCAAAAAAAGCAGGTTCCTGTGCTCAGAGTGTTTATGTTTCAGAGGGACAGGTTGCACCAGTTGCACCTGGAGGAACTGCAATACAGAAGAACAGAAGAGTGGCCTTAAGAGCTCAGACATGTTGTGGGTGGGACGAATAAGCCTTCCTCTGTGTGACTAGCCAACTCTGCTGGCCCCAAAGCAAACAAGTGGCCCCATAAGCTCTCAAAATTGTTAGGCTGACAAGAAGGTATTTGCATCGGCCGACCTGAAGCCCGTAGTGTACAGCCCTGCTTTAGGAGGCTGACCTCCCCAGCCTGCCCTCCACACGTAGAGTGAATAGAAATAAATTGATTCTTTAAGAGGACTTCAGAGCAGGATGTGTGCTGAACCACTGGTTGCAAAGGCATTTTTGTCTCTCTGGTGATTTTAGGAGCAGTCAAGGAAACCTCCTAACTTGGGCACTTAGTGATAAGTTATTAGGCAATGTGAATACTGCAGTGGGACAGGTACAGGGTAGCTCCATTGATCCTGTGAGGGCTCAGCCCATCTTTTCCATTGCACTTCCACAATCCTTACAGCAAAAGCTATGGTCTCTCCACACCCTTCACATTTCCCAAAACCCAGACAACCATCTGCAGAGCAGTGGAGAGTTCAGACACCAAGGGAGTATGGGGGGGGGGGGTGGGGGGGAAGCAGCATGGAGAGGCAAGTTGTGACATTAGTGCGTGTGTGTGTGTGTCTGCCGTGATTACTTAAATGTGGTTTGGTGTTGATATGTCTGTAGGAAGGTGTATTGGGTCTGGCTGAGATGATGGAGTTAATTCTGCCCATAGCAGCCCTTGTAGAGCTGTGCTCTGCATTGGTAGCTGGAAAGGTGTTGATAACACACCAGTGTTTTGGCTACTGCTGAGCAGGGCTGGCACAGCATCAAGGCTGTCTCTCCAAC
>JAVJGG010000058.1:1882780-1892780 GCA_035590195.1 Aviceda cuculoides
AACTGCCAGCTGAAATGGAGAGGAGAGGTGAAATGCAGCAGAAGAGGCTGATAACACAAAGGACGCTCTCTCTTCTGCTTATTTCCAGCCTTTTGACGGGCTGCAAGTATTTTTGTTTCCAGACAGGAAAACACGAGTTGCCATCATTTCAAATAAATGAAGGTTCCCCACAAACCACAGCAGGGCTTTTGTCTAGTTGTTTTTAAGGGATCCTCTACGCCAGCGGTTTTAATGCTGGTTAAAAACCTGCCGTTTGACCAGGTTCTGTTTTTCAACTGATGAGTTGTCACACTGCCTTGTGTGAGGGTTAATCCCCCATTGTGTCGCCTACGCCCCCGCAAAGAAGGACGGCCACGACAAATACGCAGTTGCTGATAAAGCTTGTCTCTTCTCGAAAAGCCCCGAGAGGCTGTGTCGCATGCTGATGGTTGTTTACCGCAGCAAAATGCTGAATGTCAGTTTTAGGAATGCGATGTTTTGAAACTTTTTGTCTTTTCTCCCGGTAAACCAGTTCAATTTCTCACCGTTTCTTTACTACCCTGGACTCGATCACCCTTCTTAAGAAGAGGGTTCAGGCTCTTGGGTGGTAACTGGCGATGGATGCTCAAAAGTAGATTTGATGTTCCCATCATTAGACCATACTTGAAATGCCATGTCAGTGAAACTAATGAAATGGAGCGCTGTGACGTGAAACTAATCAGACATGAGACAACTTTAGAGGGGGGGAGATAAGAGACCTGCAAAGATTTAAGCCAATCATAGTACTCTCATTTTGCACCCTTTCCCTGAACAGCAAGGATTAATGGAAAGATGTAAGCACTCTGATCTTTTCTGGCAAGACTGTTGTAGAAATAATCAATTAACCTTGGGAGATCAAATTGACAGAGCTTAAGCGTGAAGTTATTTAAAATGCCAGATTATCTAGGCAGATGAATACATTTGTTGCAATACTAAAAGGAAAATGAAAGTATTTTTCCAAACTTCGTTTTTCTGAACTGATTTAACATTATTTCCCCAGGAGTCAACTCTGCCTTTTTCAGTGTGCACTTCAACACATTAGAACAAAATGAGATTTGATGTACTCCATAAAGAGACTAGCGATTTTTCTCTCTTCCTTCATGGAGTAGGAGGGTTATTATAGAAAATAGCTTATAGTAACCTCATGCTTTTAGCTCTTTACTTTTGTTTATTTGACAATTTGATTATTTGGGTTCCTGTCTTCTGTGGTGATTTTGATTGGTTTGCATTCTGGCTAAATCATCTGATGCTTCATCTATGGGGTAAGAATTCCTTTTGTCCTTAAAAATACAAAGAATGTGAAATATTTTATAATATCAGTTATTTTTATCAAATACAAAAATCCAGTCAGATGTTCTTTAAACAATCAATTTAACTTCATTTGGTTTGAAGAGATAGCAATTTTATTTTATTAAAATGCTTCGGGCTGTGTTATTCAGACTAATAACCTCTCTACTATTTTATCACATTGTAATAAGACAAGGACAACATAAAGTTCTAGCAGCATCAGGCTCTAACTTTAGGCCCATCGGTGCAAGCTTCAGCTGTAATCCAGCATGAAAGAATATGCTTAACATAAGCATGCAAGCAATGGAAATGCTTGCAAGCTTGAAGGTAAGCATGCACACACAGAGGCTTAAGTCCTTCCTTTAAAGAGAATTTGTGAACAACCCCATTGATTAAATTGGTACAGGTTATTGTTACAAGAATGGCACAAATCTTACCACATGAATTTTAAATCAATTGTTTTGTTAAAGTGGAAAAGTTGTTGCATTTCATCCCCTCACATTCATACTTCCAGTCATTTAATCTTCTTGTTACTTTTTCTTTCTTCATTTATTTACAATATTGCAGCAGTCTATATCAAATGCAGCGATTTAATCTGAGAACACACTAGAGCTTAACCTGACTTTTATTAGCTGAATTTATGCGTTTAACTCTAAGCTAAACAGAAAGTACCAATGCATTTAAGCCAGTAAGGAAACAGTTGCACACAAAGACATATGGTCTGCGTCGTAAAGGTGTAGTGTGTAAACCCGCTCAGATTGATCAAATTCACCCAGCTGCACTTTGCTAGCAGCCACACTGGTTTCGGAAATTGCCATCCCCAACCATTCGTTCCCACACCAGCACTGGAGGTTCCACCTCGTGGAATAAAGTAATATATTTAGGTGCACCCCAATCCCAGCAAACTGAGACCGATTATTTTAGCCAGCGCTAGGCGTGACTCGCGCTAACCCAGTTGTCTTTGCCTGAAGCAGGGCAGGGAACATCCACCGAACTCTTCTCCTGAGCTGCATTTCAGCCGGCAGTGACAAGCTGCTGGGAGCGCTGACGTGCTCAACCACCTCCAGAGAGGGCAGCCGTCCATGCTCTCCTTCTTCCATTCCTTGACTATACACCTTCTCTTCACCCAGCCCTCCGCCAGACCATGACGCCGTCAGACTAAGAGGGAAGTGAGGACAGGAAGCTGTGGAAGCTCTGGGTGGGACTGGTACTCAAGGGAGAAGGCAAAAAGAATGGGGAAGAGCTAGGAGCAAAAACGGTGCGTGAAGAAGGGGTTAGTTATGAAGCAGATGTTTGGGGAAATTATTCTTTGGACTTGGAAGAACTGAGAGGAAAAGTGATCTGGAAGGTCTTGAGCTTTTGCACGTGGGCAGAAGTGCTAGAAACTGTCAGAAAAGGGACAGCTTGTATGTACGGACAATGAGTCGTTGAAAAGGATGACTACATGTCACAGAAGCCACAAATAAACTATTGGCCAATCTCTGATTGATTAAAGATACTCAACTCTCAGTCAAAGGCTTTCTTAATGTGTTTGTCAGTGAGCACATGTCCTTCCTCAAGCTTAGGGCAGTGTATCAAACATGAATGACACTTTTCAAAGGCTTTCAAGTAGCAGGATTCTGGCCAGGACGATTCATGGCAGCAGAAAATTACTCGATGTGTTAAAATTGCAAGAAGTCTGCTTTGAAGGAGCAAATGGGTTAGTAGCAAATGACATTTCTTCCAAAAGATTGAGCTGGAAGACCATTTGAAGGCTAGAATCCCCCATACTTGGAAAAACTATCCCGGAAAAGACATGGTCATGATGGGTAGCCAATTGAACACGAACTCTCAGTCTACTACTGTGGTGAAGTACTAGTACAGCTCTTCAATTCATAAAGAAACAGGAGTAGAAAGTAGGAGTCCTGGGACTGCTTTTCAGATCCTCTGCCTGGTTGTCATGTCCTCAGTTCAAGAACAAGGATAATAAACTACAGGGGATTTAAAGAACCACAAGAATGTTTAAAAAGTTGGAAACATGATTTAGAGCAAGAGAAATTCAACTTGTTTAACTGTAAAAAAGAGAAGGTTAAGAGGTGACTTGATGGCAATTTGGAAGTATAAACACAAGGAGCAAAAATACGCTAATGGAGGGCTCTTCTGACTAGAATACAAACACATGAAAGAGCCAGGGTGCAAAGTGAAAAGGTGACAAAGAGAGTATGGGAAGAACATATTTGTCCTTAACAGCAAATGTAATTAGCCCCCTCAAACAATCTGTAGCTATGGTTGATTCTCCTTTGCTGGGTACTTTTGAGAGTTGGTGTTTTATGAAATACTATCCCTAATACCAAATAAAACTTACTCTACAAAGCCTACAGCCTGTGTTATACCAGTAGTCATAACAGCTGACTGTAACAGCTCCGGCTTTACAAGGTATGATGCTTCTAATCAGTGATAAATGAATTGAAGCAAAGGAAAACTTTACAAAACCTATTCTAGAAGAAAAAAGCAACTACATAACTTCTTTCTTTAGAAGTCTTTTATTGCCATCATTTGCCCTTGGTTTTTGAAGTTCACTTCTCTACCAAACACAGCCACTTGTATACTGAAGCACTGTTGCATAGTAAATGGTGTTAATGCAGGTTTTTCTTTTCAAAGTCCAGCTTTAAGATAATACAATGGAAATAATGGTGCTTGTGCCTCTCCTGGATAATCTGCATTAAACAATCTCCAGCCACTGCCAACATGGCAGCACAAAGGGACAGAAGTGCAGCAAGCCCATGGTGCGTCAATGGCACAAAGGCCCTATTAATGTTCTGGGTGATTTGTCCACTGGTTCTTGCTCAGCAAAACCACTCTTCTGTAGTCCACCTTTACAGGAACCCTTGGCCTTCACTGCTCTTGGCAAACAACCACGAAAGGCAGCTGCCGAGGGGTGTGCCAGGAAGAATAGCAATGACTCAGGGAACTCTGCAAATTTTAAAAGCGAGAATGTACACCTCTAGCACATCCCACAGTCTTACAGAGGGAATTCCAAGTAGCGTACGTTGCAGAGGTTGAAGTCCCCCCGCCGCTTGAAGGTAATGACTCTCTTCCATGCACATAAGGGGAAAAACAATGTATGTCCTGAAAACGTATCCTTGCTTTGAAAGGGATGCTTGCTGCTCCCTTTCTTTTCTATGCCAAGATGAGACAAGGCAAGGACAAGTCAGACCACGGCCAGGAAGAAAACTGTGCATTTTCTCTGCAAGGCTCCACTCTGAATGAACCACAGCAGCCTTAAACTGTACACACGGTCTCAGCATAATGGGTGATGGCCTTGCTAAAACCATCAGCTCTACTTTGGTGCTTCAGTGTGTACACTGATTAATTGCAGTCAAATCCTTAGGTGCATTAGCATTAAACTGGCTTCTATATCAAGGAAGAATGCCTCTGCTGCCTTTCTTTCTTTGATTATTACCATCTATTACAGCCCCAGGGAAGTGCAACCTGCCATCACATTTGTCCAGTGCAAGACTGATGGGCTTTGCCCCAGCAGATTCCTTTGGGATTATATTTAACAATTTGATACTTCTAATGCTGCCAAGTGATTATTTTTCCCAAAGTAAATATAGTTTGAGGAGATGGAGAATTATATGATTGGTCTGCTTTCCCATGAAAACATCTGTTAGCATTTTTTCCTTGGATTTTCTGTTATTATAGCACTAGAGTAGATGTTCTGTGAGAGAGAAAGTCCATATTCTAGAAAAGATAACTAACTTATAAAAAGCTAAGGAAGTTATGGAAAAAACAGCAACAGCATTCATTAAAAAAAATGCATCATTCCAAGCTTCTGTGAAACACGTAGATATAAACGTGCTACCCACTGCCCTCAGGCACTGAAGAACAATCTGTACGGCAAGTCCAATCTGTCTAGAAATCACTGCAAATCCAAATATTAGGTATCTGCTCCTGAAGACCTGCCTGCCTAGGCCTACTGATATCTCCCGTAAGACCAAATCTTCAACTCACCTGTAGCTGCATGTAATGCCAGCAGAATGACACAGAAGTGTATCAGGCTAAGGAGCTGCTACCTGTGGAAGATTTGGCTTTTTTTAAGATCTGTGTGGGGTCAAATACAGTTAGAACAGGAATTTAGGAAAGAAAATGCCCTCCTGTTAGGCTCTTCTACAACCTAAGTTTTCATGTCAAGAAAGGCAATACTTGTAACACTTGCCTTTACCCATCTACATATGGGTAAAAGTATCTTGTTAGTGCAAAATGTTGTTATCATCCTCAGTTTAATTTACAGGTATTAATGTGCTTTACTTTTGGATTGTAGGAAGTAAGCAATAAACCATCCTGTGGAAGAAAGAACTTTCAAAACTTGCTCATGTTAATTCAGCAGCTGGTAACATTCAGACATTTTGGAAACAAACCTGATGTTCTTTCCAGCAAGAATTTAGCAAACAGAGCATACAAGGTACCAACAATGTTTTACCTGTCAGACTTTAACTACAGGAAATGGGGCTTTGAAGATGAGGAGAGAATACAGAAAACTAAAGGATAAAGAAAAGGAATAACAAATGGAGAAAAACAGGAGCAGGGGGGAAAAAAGAGATTGTTAAAGGAGAAAAATGTTTTGCAAGGATACAAAATGAAAGTAAGGTAACAGCTAGTTAGTGAATAAAAGGGCAAGAATCCAAGTTCTGTAATAAAGAAGTGATGAATTGAGGCAGCAAGAGAAAGGATTAGAACAGAGACGCTTTAATATAATGTAATTAGGGAAGAAGACTGTAAAAAACTGTAAAGCCTAAACCAGTGGCAGACAGCAGGGAATTAGAGGAGAGAGAAAAGATGAAAACTGAAAACAAAGAAATGGACGGCATATGTCCACTTACTAAGCAGTCCACTGAAGGACGGAGGACTGGACAACAAATAAAATACAGTTCGCCTTTCCTGTTCTTCTGTTTTACTGGATGACAAGAAATGGTAAAGACAGAGTTGAAATTAGGTGAGAAACAAATGGATAGAAGACAGTATGCTTAATAGCCTGAAAATGCTATCTATCCATTAAGCATATTTTAGCCTGGATTCCTAAAAAGAGTAGCCTTACACATTTTTGCTCTTCAACTATCCAGCTCTCTCTCATCCTTACTAGCTTTTGCCAAGCCCAGCCAAGAGTGTCTCGGAGATATTAAATGTTTCTCGTTTCAAGGAAAGCAGCCGCTATGAAGAGACAAGAAATCCACATCAGTCCCTACTCACCAGTGACAGGAGACTGCAGTACACACACACATGTTCTCTCTTCTGCAACCGGTAAATAAACACCGCGCAATTAATAAACACAGATGCAGCACAGAATCACCCACAAGACATGCTGCTTCTGGTAGTTGGAAACAGAAGAGAGAGCTGAGGAAACTGGTGCTCTGTAGAAGGCTCATCAAGGACCTTAAAAAATGTGGGAAGTTGTGAAGCGTTGTAAGAAATGCTAGTGGGAGGTCAACATATAGTAAAATATAGTGAGTTAGTGGAGAAGAATGGCAGCATGGGGACATGGGGAAGGAGATCTCTTGAGGGGCTAAGGCTGTCGTGGAGGCGAAGTACAGGACATAGGGAGGAGAAGCGGAGTCCTTATGGCATGCTGCTGTGGGAATGTAGGATGCGAATCCACGGGAAGCCAGGCTTTCACCCACCCACTCCTCCCGAAACTCTCTGTTTCCTCAGTACACTTAGTGACTTCACTAGCATGCCGATAAAAACTATATAGCAAGAAATGCTGTTAGACTATTAAATGCTTGCAGGCAAACAATGTTTGAGGGAATTGTTCATAAAGTACGAATTTGTAGAGGAAAACATGTGGAAGCTGTATCGCCTTTGAGGTGAAAAGACATTCTTCTAATCTTAGTTACACTGGTATAAATCAGAAGTAACACCAGGCTGACCTGATGCGCAAAGTTGGCAAAAGATAAAACATGCTTATGCTGTACAATGATGTCCACATTTTATTATTTTAGCTATGTCAGGAATTCTGGATATTCATTTGTAAAGAATAGCTTCCACTAGCACTTTAAAAAAAAGTAACCAGAAGGTCATCAACAAGGGAGCTGAGAGAATAATATATCATGAATAATGTATTAAATTATTTCAGTCTTTATCTATTAATGAATTATCTTCAATCATCTTATAATTTTCTTGAATGTATTTGTAATTCAAAAGCACTCCCCATGCAATTTCTCCAAAAAAATTATTTCTCTAAATTTTTCTTGGTCTTTTTGTGGATAGAAAGTAGCTGAAATTTGAATTCAATTAGTTTGTTTTTAATAGGACAGAGTAGGAGTTTCTGTTTATGTTCCCTCACAAACACGTTTCTAAGAATTGTGTTACCTATACAGCATTAAACTTTTAACCATGAAATCTCTTCCGCTAATATTTTTTTTTAAACATTCCATTTCCACCAGTACCATAATACGATGTACAGTGTGCTAGGGCAGTCACTGAAATTCAAAACCTAGGGTCTACTGCCTGTTCTTGGCACAATTTTTTCTTCCTAAAAGAACAACCTCTGCTATGGGTGTTCGCTCACCTCTTAAAGAATTCAAGTGCTGGAGAGTCATAAAAAGAATCTTTTCTTTCAGAACACATCGAATGGTAGTGGTGTAGCAGCTGACCGGGCTTTTTTTTTTTCCTGTATCAGCTATAAATAATTCCCAGTGGCCTTAATGGGAATCTTTGGTTGTCCCTATATGTAAAGAAAAAACCCACAAATTTTCATTCTTCTTTCCAGCACATCAAATAATATCTTGTACCCCACTGACACTTTTTAGATATCGTAACTTGACTTTATCTTTACTTCTAATAGTTTAAGTTACAATAGTGATGACCATACCTGCACTGGAATCCTGCAGTCATAATATAAGTGACTGAAAAAGAGATTATTTTTAATTTTCATGGCATAGTCACAGAACCAATCTGTACTGACATGCCAAACAAAACCAACATATTTGTATAGATACTTAGCTCACACAACTCCTTCCAGTGTGCAGAGATGTGCAGAGGTCCCTTCCATGTGAAGGTCCAGCAGCCTCTTCTGAAATACCTAGGGGTGAAAGAGTCTTACTGATTTGGAAAATATTGGCAAAGCCTGGCTCATTTTGAAACTCAATTTTTCATCGCTGATTGTGATAAGTGCCTGGCAAGTCTGTATTATCTGTCCAAACTCGATGAACCTCTAGACACACACCTATTGCTGTGTCTTCAGCAATAATTTTTTGGCCCTCGGTTAGCAGTGTCCAGCTGGCATCTGTACATCTTTAATAATTTCTCAGGAATGAAAATGTGTCCCTACCTGAGATACAGAATAAAGAACATCCGAAAAATTATGAATTCCCACATTCCCACATTCATGTCACGGCTGTGTTTTTTGAATGCCATTTAAAATAGGTTTCTAATAGGCAAAATGTGTCCATCTGCATCTCGAATTCACAGCACAAAATGACGTAATCTCTATCAAGTCGAAAAGAGAAAAACAACTTCAGACCTTCTGAGAAACAGCGAGTCTGTCTGAGCCTTCTTCCAAGTTCCAAGCTCTTTTCTCTTGGTCACTTGCCTGTTCGTTTTGTTGGCTTTTTTCCCTCATCCTTTAGCCATATGTGATGCCACTAGCCGCTCCGCCCAGGGCTCTGCCCAGCGGTGTGCCAGAGAGCTCATGGAGCCCATCGATGGACTTCGGATCAAGCTCTGACGGTATTACTACAGCAGCCGCCGATCCTCTTCCTACTGCCTCTTCTGCTAACTCGATCCCCATGGAGAAAAACCCTGGTGGGAAGACACAAACATCTGTAATCAGTGCTGACATGTCACTAAAATATTTTGGGTTTCTTGGCATCAGTTCTGGGAGGCAGCAGCTCCCAGTGAAAACATAGCATTATTATTTTTTTCCTGGAAACATCAGGCATACTTTAATCCAAGTACTATTTTCTTGTGAATAGAATCAAAGAATTTAGGAAAGTACTCAGGGACACAGAGTTTCCAGATTTGATTTTAATTAAAGGCTATAAATACTCATAAAGAGAGGCTGGCACTCAGCTTTAGGGATCAAGCTGCGTTATCCTCATCTGGAGCTTTCTTGTATTTATATGATCACGTTAGATCTTGATAAGACAGTGACTCATCTGAGGCAGAAACTTGCAAAACCTCCATCACATCAGAACAAAGCACATTCTGCCAGGTTTTTTAATACTGGAACGGGTCAGGCAGGCTCATCTCCAGACGGCTCCAATACCAACTGGAACCCCCCCCTCGGCTCCCAAAGGACGGCATTCTCCAGTGACTTCAAACAGGTGTGAAATCCTGCCTGGCCCCAGCCGCAGTGAGCACAGAACAGCCATCAGACAAAACCAAACGGGCAATTCCTAATCTGGTTGCTGGAACCCAGTCAGTGATCACCCATGGTGAGCAAGGAGCAAATGCAACAGGGCCAACGGGAAAAAAAAAAAAAAAAGGAAAAAGCAGACTGGTCCCTTAGCACTACTCGCACAAATCCCTCCAAATGCGACCGAGGAGTGTGATGTGCAGCAGATATGCTGTATCGCACAGACACAGGCATGCCTGCATGAGTCGGAAAGACTGAATCCAGTGAGCAGAGTTTCAGCACGAGAGCCTTTATGTGAGAGCAGAAAATATAAAGGGAGGGAGAGGAGCTAGTGGTCATGAAACTTCCTGGCATCAGCTG
>JAVJGG010000058.1:1894057-1945685 GCA_035590195.1 Aviceda cuculoides
TAAAAAATTTAAGCTAACTTTATTCAAGCTTTTTTTTTTTTTTTTTTTTTAAGAACAAACGAAAGAAAGAAAGAGGGAAAGGGGGAAAAAAAGAAAGGAGTACTTCAAATTTTTGAGCCGCTCTGCAGCACCAAGGGATCTGGCATCTGAAGCAATGGAGTAATGAGAAGCCATGTGTCCAGGTAATGAGCCTGCTTTTTTTAGTGCTCCACTATTTAGAAGCGCCGCAAGTCCATTCCTGCCGTGGGGCCTCTGGGAGAGTGACTTGGTGAGTTACGGGCAGAGTGGTGCGGTGCAGACAGGGTCGGTGGCGGAGGCTGGCAGCTCGCAAACTTCCACGGCAAACTTTCAACTCGAGCCGGGAGTTCACCTCTCCGGCCGCAGGCATAGCTCCGTTTTGCGAGGCGTCTTGTTCGCGTGTGCTGTTCAGTGTACAGGAATCAGGGCAGGGTGGGGGGAGCGCTGAGAAAAGTGTGCTGGGTGGCGAGGGCAGGTCTGGCTGCTCACAGGTGTATATTTATAGGTAGAAAAATACGTTGATTTGTATTTTGGCTATAGGCTCACGCTCCCATTGCGTCAGTCGCGAACAGAGAAATAAGAAACTGAGGAGAGAGCGGCAATCTGACCTTTACCTGCGTCGAGGTGCTTTGTGACTTTTGGGTCTTTTCCTCAGCAGGCAGTAAACAGAGAGGAGGACCGGGGAGCGATTTATGGTGGTCTGCTTGTGCGTAGATTAGGTGCGAAAGGCCGACCTCCGCATTTGCAAGCGCTGGTGCGGTGGTGGGGCTGTACGCCGTTTATAAAGGCTTGTCCGTATAGTCCAGTATTCTCGAAAATACTGTCAAATGAACGGCGTTATTTTCCCAAACGAGATCAGACGTTGCCCAGATTAGGTCTGAAAGCTCTTCCTGTACTCCTGGACTAGCAGTGTGTGAAAAATGCAGGACGAGTCTCACCCCGCCGTGCCTTTCCCCGCCGCTCTGACAAAGCAGATGGACCACGGGCAGCACCCTGGGCTGGGGAGGGAAATTTTTTTTTTTTTTTTTTTTTTTTGGCAGATTCGTGTTTGGTTTAGGGGACCTTAGAGGTGGTTGGCTTCCTCCCGAAATCGCCGCTAAATGCCTTGGAAGAGCTGAGCCTCCTCTCCGAGGCAGGGAGGCTGCGGCACAGGCTGGGGTCCCTCCGGCAGGGACCCCCCTTGGCCAGCCAGGCCGGGAGCAGCGTGGCCGGAGAAGCAGTTGGCAGGGAGCGATCGGGACTCATCTTTTATTACGAAAGGAAGGCTTTTAAAAAAAAGGAGGGGGAGGGAAAAAAATAAATAATAAAAAAAAAACACCTCAGGTGAAATTTCCTTGTATTGGCTAGTAAAATTCCCTTTAATTTGTCCCCAGCGACACCCGGCCACCTTGCGATTCCCCGCTCGCCTCTGTCAACGCCAGCGTCTGGGGGGGCTCCCTGGAGAAGGGAGCGGGGAGGCTGAAGGTCAGGGTTACCCACTGTGGCATGACTTTTAAGCTAAAGGGGGTTTTATTTCTCTTGTTGCCGTGTCAGGTTTAATTTGGTCTGCATTATTCTAAAAGGGTGGGCCTGCTCATGACAGGAGGGGGTTAAATGGGATTACAAGCTTTAGAGGTTGTCAGCAGCCACTGCTGCCTGGGGATGTTAAATTGCGATTTAATGGTCAGCTTTATCTGTATAGTATCAGTGGAAATCTGCTGTTTTCAGCAACTTAATAGGCACTGTGTTTTCAGGAGGGGCCTTTTTTGGGGGGGGAAGCGGGAAGAGCTGCCCTCTGGAGGAGGGTCTCGGCACCCCCGGGGCGGCGCGGGCAGCCCCTCACGCCGGGCTCCGGTCAGCGAGCAGCAGCCGGGCAGCCCCGCGCCTGGAGCCCGAGGGGGGCGGTGAGGAACCGGCCGGGGGGGAGAGAAAAAGGCCGACGAGGCCCGGCTGCCCGGACGGGGGCGGCGGGGAGCGCGGGAAGGCGGCTGAGGGGACGGACGGGCGGGCGAGGGAGGGAGGGAGGGGCGGTGGCGGCCTGGAAACCACCCGCCACAGGAGCCCCCGGGGCGGGGGTGTCCCTGTGTCGGGAGAGCTGCGAGGAGGGCGGGAGGGGGGGTAAGCGGGGGGTGTAAAACGTGCTGAGGGCAGGCCGAGGGGCCTCGCCGGCAGACACCCGTATTGTCTGCTGGCGAGTGAGGGGTCAGTCCGGAAAGTTCAGGATTAGTAAATGTAATATCCTGTCAAAATTCTCATGGTAATGAGGCCTGGCCGGCCTCGCTGGCGCAGCAGCCCCGGCCCCGCCGCTCCCTGCCAGCGATTTGTGAGGAAGAGATTGTGCTGCGCTGGCATGGGCCGAGCCGGCCCGCTGGCGGGGCTCTGCGGGGGGAAGCGCTGGGGTCTGGGTCGTTTTCAGTGGTTTTTGGTCATTCCCAACCCCTCCTGCAGTAGCCTGGCCGCAGTGACAGAGGTGGTGCGGTCTGCCTTCGGTTTTTCCTCTCCCTCCCTTACACTTGCAGGAGTTGCCCCTGCGCCTGGGATTTCTGGCGTTAGTACGCAAGAGGGAAGAGAGGCAAAATCATGGTTAACCGTGTGTATGTTGTGTTACAGACTGGTTTTCAAAGGGCGTTTCTCTGATTTACAGGGCTGGTGGGTTTAAAACGGTGGACAGGAGGAGAAGGTGGGAAGAAAAGAAACCGCAGTGCAAACCAGTAGGATCATAGTAAATAGTAAATTGTGGCCCCAGCAGAGTGTTTTTTGAGCTGATGGATGATATTAAAATACAGTTACTAAGCGAGTAACAAAAAAGAAGGGGGGAGGAGGGATGGAGAGGGGAGGAATAAAAAGAGGGAGGGGGGAGAGAAAGTTCCTGTGCACTTTGTTCAAGGTTCTGCACCTCTCTAAGCAGCTGTCACATCCGTACATTATGGTACATTGAATCTGAATGAGGCTCTCCACATCAAAACCTTGCATCCATTATGATATCATCTCCTGCTCTAAGCTGTAATGCTTATTAATTCTGCACCCATACTCTCCAAGCTTCAGCAAATGTATTCCATCAGCCTAGCATTTAATTTAATTAGTACAGCTGGGCTCTCATTCTCCTTTCTGTGTCAGAGGTATTGTCAGCACGTTCTGCTATAACACAATTACTGATTGCTTTTAGATAGGCAGAAATATGATTAGGGTATTGGGTGACTGTATCATAAGCCTTATTAGATTCATTTGAAATCTGGAGATAAATAGGAAACTTTTATTTGCAGTGTAATGAGATTATGCTTATTAGGCCAAGGCCTCACAACCTTTTGCAAAGAACATAGTGTATCACTAGGATTATACTCTGGAACCACACTTTTTGCTCATAGCATCCAAGCAATTTCTCAGCAGCTTTGAGATTTAACTGTTGTAGCCCTGTACACATTTTAGAATTGTTATCTGGCTCAGTGGCTTTCTCCAGTGATAG
Source organism: Aviceda cuculoides (assembly GCA_035590195.1). Lineage (NCBI taxonomy): Eukaryota > Metazoa > Chordata > Aves > Accipitriformes > Accipitridae > Aviceda > Aviceda cuculoides. The sequence goes on from JAVJGG010000058.1 coordinate 1,897,518, forward strand.
ATTGCGTGCGCCTTCCACCATGTGTTTTCTTCTACTTAAACCCAGAAATTTGGGGAAGACATTTGGGTGAACTGTGGCCATGTGTGGATGAATAAACATTGGATGGAAGAGTTTTTGCCAATACCAGTCTTTTTATTGAAACTCTTTTTTTCCCTTCAGTAGAAACCTGCAGAAACGTTTCAGGATCAGCAGTTTTTCAGAAGATAAAAACATTGCTGTTCAGATACTTCTGAGGTTGAATCTTGAGATAGACATAATGAGTTAATTTTCTTGTGTAAAAATTGCTGGAAAGGCTGCACATTTCATGTCACTTCAGAGAGAGTGCATTTAAATCTTAATGTATACATCACAACCTTTTGTATTATACTACCCTGACAAAACACGCTGCATAGTGTTTGAGAAGCAAGAGTTACGTTTTTGAAAGTTCATTTATTATAGGGATTCAGAATTCTGATCTGGTAATTTCCCTGTAACAATCAAAGGTACAAACAACCTATCACTGACTTGACAGGTTATAGAAAGGAGTCCATCAGTTGTAACATTGGTGTCAAATTTAGGTTTCATTCTGTTTCCACATAAGTTTTGCTACAAACTCCAGTGGGAGCGAGATTAGGCTCTTACTGCATCCGTGTCTTTTGTGAGCGGTATTACCCAGCATGGAATCATTTCATAACTGAGCGTGGCAAAACTCTGAACCTAGTTTTGTATTCCTTGTTGTGTCACTTGCTTTACAGTTAAGATAGAAGAATTTGTCAGGATGTCGGTATCTCAGGCTAAGGATCAGACTTGGGGAGGAAAATGTGCAACGGCACTATCATGGTATTTTATTTTGCATTTGCTTAGCATTGAAAGCATGTCTGCAAGGGCTGGCTTGTCTCTGTCATTAGCAAGCTCCATGTTGCATAGGTTATCTCAAACATATTTTAAAACTGGTATGAGAATAAGCTTTGAAGAGGTCAGGTGGAAGTCCTTAAAGATGACATTTCTGTATTTCTCATCTAGTTACTAAGGGAGCATCCAGAGACTAAGACTGTTGCCGCAGCCCAGTGGACTCCTTTGCCAAAATGGACTGAGCTTTGGGGTTCCCAGCCCTGCCTCCACTAGTACTTTTGCAGGCATGTCATTGTGCAGTTCTGTGTGATTCTCCAACTGGGGAATCTCATGCTGTAGCTATGCTTTTTACTTTTCTGGAGAGGAATATGCAGTTTGCAATGGCTACTGACTTCCTTCAGGAGCCACAGTATGTATGCATAAGCAACAACAGCAAAAAGTTATTCTGAAGGAATACTTCTGTAATCAGGAGACCTCAGTGCTTCAGAAAAAGAGAGGGATCACTCTCTCCATTTTAGGTACAGGCAAGCTCAGGCATAAAGCAGTGAATTGGTTCTAGTTACGTATCTAGGAGCAGCAACCTCACTAGTGCTGAGTCTACTAAAAAGTCAAATACTGAAAATCTGGTGTTTGCACTATACATAAGAAACTATTTTATTATTGTATAGCTTTATAAAAAGAGATGCCACTTTAAATCAGGTGTATTTTGAAAAGGAGGTGATTTCCAGAAAGTTTTAGAGGAAAGAATATCTAGCTTCTTTCTGCCAACCAAAAAAAGATGAACAGCAACCCTGTTTTATACTGGCTCCAAAAGCAGCAGAGATGATAAATGCCACAATTTTCCAGTATGTTGCTTCATCAAGAAAATATTTTAAAGTGTGGTGTAATTGCTGTATGTGAGAATGAACTGGTGGCCCTGTTCATTTGTCCCCCGTCACCATCACCCTGATTTGCAGTGAGCACCAGGGTTATTCACGTGCTTAGATTACACACATGCTTCGGTGCTCTGCTGGATCAAGGCCTAATTGACACCCTAATTGACAGGCTCAGTTGAGAGACTGAAGACTAAATTGGGCTTGGAAGCTGAAACGTGATGTATGTTTTTACCCTCAGAGGTGGTTTGTCTAGGCTGTGTTTGAGATGTGTTACCAAATAATGTGTTCCACCTTCTGCTGTAGCTTTTGTTGCATTTCTTTTGTGGCCAGATAGAGGACTTCAGTTGCTGGGCAAAAAACCAAATAAATATGTTGGTCCAAACTAATGACATGTTGAATGCTAAATTGAAACAAACAATTTTATCTTTGGTCTCTCTAAAAGAACAAGTTTGTTAAAAGAAATACTAACAGCTGTTTATTCAAAAACAGTTGATTAAATGAAAGTGTAACTAATTGTTAGGTGTTTGTTTCATGTAGACTCAAAGGTAGAATCACAACAGAAGTAATTAAGGTAATTATTAAGGTCTGTATTTAATTCAAACCCTCAGAGAACATTGCATATTCATTGAAGTGAGCTATATTTCATATTAAAAAGATAGTGGTTTCTCAAAGCTTTCATTTACAGGTATGTTTTTGGTAGTGTCATTTTATATGGTATCATGTCATCTTGCTGTCTTTCTACTGTGACAGTGTTTGTTATTCATAATGATGGCAATCAAAGGGGAAATGTTACTGGTAATTTCTGTGTGCACTTCTAACCCCCAAATATTTGTAACAGTCATTTACCTAAGGCATTTGAGGATTTGAAGGTAGGGGCATTAGGATGAACTTGCCTTGATCCCTTGGCAGAATGTACTCTGTACATTAAGATACTAAAGCTAGGCATTTCTACATACTCCTAAAGAAAATGCAGTGAGACATTATTTATAGAATAACTGAAAAATTGAGGCAGTACTTGTGCCCTTTTACTGACAATGAAGAAAAATCTAGCTGTTTCACGTATTATTTTCTTCTTTTTAAGACTAGTCTTTACAAAATGGAAAGAAAATCTGCAAGAGAAATGTTGGGGAGCATTTACTGTGGAGAGGTTGTCAAAGGGCTGTTTCAGACTGTAGACTGAAGATGAATTTGTGTCAGAGCATTTTGGGGGAAAAAAAACCAAACCAGAAAAAAAAGGCTTCATGGACCCAGTTCTTACATGTTACTAATCATGCAGGACACAGAGTGGCAGGATGTCTTCCAATATTTGTTGCTGGCAGATGACACACACCATCTTTACAGGGCAGTTGGACTGGTGTGGTCTCCTGGATGGATTTAATGCTTGGATTTAAATCCAGATTCTTGTCTCGGTGAAGCCAGGTGTTTCTCTTGAATTCCTAAAATGCAAAACTGTGTTGATCAGACAGAAAACGATGTTGCTTGCTAAATTAGTAAGTACAATTTTTTCCCCTTGTGTTTTGATCCTGCTGTAACACTCAAGACGGTGTGCACTGAGTATATGTATTCGATAAAAACAAACACAAATAGGATCAAAGCTGTCTCAGCCAGATTGCTTAGACCATGCCACTCAAATGATAAGCTACTGGAATATTGTTAGTGCCGTTGTTTAAATAGATACATAGCACACTGGAATTAAAAATAGCAATGACAATGAATTTGTATTGCCCTTTTCTATTACTGTAAAGGTGCAGTAGTGGTGATAGTAATACCTAATTAACCTAATTTACTTATACAATGGTAGAAGCGTAAGACCTTAATATGGAGCCAGCTATAATGGTCTGATGATGGTCTGCCTTTCTAAGGTACAAACAGTCAGAGCACTATGGAGCTGACCAAACAACTAAATGGAGAGAAAAAAGTTGATACAATCACAAAAAAAGGAGTGAACACGGGTTATAGGTGGTAGCGTTACAATTAGCATAATTACAGCTCTGCAGTTAAAGTCGTATCTGTGTATTCATTGTAGTTCATATTTTACCCTCTTGGACATGAATTTTTTTTTGCACCAAATGTGATATCCCTTCTTATTTGTGACCATTTAAGAGCACATTGTTAAATGAGAAATAATGCAGGCTCATTCCTGAACTAGTGACTATTCAGATAGCGTAGTGTCCGCTAGAAGACAGAACGCAAGGGGTTGCTCACTGATGAAACCTTTTGACCAAATGACTGCACAAGCATTGCGCTCATGTGTTAGGACTCAGCATTTCGTTGCTTGTCCACATTTCCAGAAGCATTGCTAATTAGAGTCCAACTGAGTTAGATAAGCCTTGCTCTCTGCAGTACTCTGCTATTCTCCTAGCAATGTCCTTCCTCTTTCAGGCTACAGCAGAGCCAGGTAGATTTAGCTTTGCTGATGGCGATAGAAGTTTTCCATCTAGACCCTGTTTCTCCCACCCCTCCTTCCAAAAAATGTGCTCCTTTTCCACATTTAAAATTACCAATGGCTTTATGAAAGGGTGTGAGAAGTTGCAATGCAGCAGAACTGAATCCCTGCATCACCATCTTCCAGCAGAGTCAGGATCTTTATCATACAGCTTTAGAGTGTGCGTTTCCTAACCCAGTAGTCTATTACTTTACAAATTTATGTAAAATAATTTCAGAAGAAAGGCCTTACCTGCCTTATAAGAAAGCCAGACTTGGCCTTCTATGCTGTATCATGTCACTGAGTTCATATACCGTGTCACAGAGGTTTACAGAGTTATCTATTAGATCCATTTCTAATGGTAAAGGAGTTATTTGGTCAGATCCATAGTATAAAATGCCTTTGCCTTCAGGTATTTTTGGTATGCATACACTTTTGACATGCATGCACTTTACAGTGGGCAGAGAGAACATAAGAACGTGCTTTAAAAAGGGTGAAATTTTGTAAAATTACTGTTAACGCTTACTTCACTTTGGTTGCAATTATGCACCAGCTTATACTCAAATCGAAGAATGCCTGAATGCTTGGGGTTTTTTCTTTCAAGATCCTTGTCTAATTATTAGCTTCACAGTGGTTTTGTTGAGATGGACTATACCATTAATATTCCTAGAAGCCCTCTGCAGTTTATGGCTTAGCGTATTTGTATCCCTGCAGATAGGCTTTTTTCACGTCCAACACATCCTATGCAGTGGCAACCTGAAAAACTACGTTGTTCAAGGTCATTAGTTGTGTTAAACGCATTTTCTCTGCTCCCTCTCTCCACCTCGGTATTAAAATGTATTCAGTTTTTTTCTGTTGTCTGCCTTGATTTTTTATATTCGCAGAACAGTATGGGGAGTTGCGATGAACCCTTCTCTTCCCTACTGCCTTCCTGTGTGCTATATGGAAAACAAACAGGAGGGTTAAGACCGCATTTCTCACCATCCAGCAGCTGAGTCCTGGATTCTGTTGCTGAGACTATAAACAGGGTACATGATGAGTGTTTATTTCTTAGCATTGAGAGCTGCAGTTACATGACACCTTGATTCAGAAATGCCACTAAAAGCCAGGAGAGTTAGATTTTATTCCAATCTCTAACTTCTATTTTCCATTTAAGTTCTGAAATGTGACTGTTGGTTTGTTTAGAAATCTTACCCACACTTGAATGAGTCTGCAGGGATGGGTGTTGTGGTGAGTTCTGTTGCCAAGCTGTCCGAGTGTAGCTGCTGCTTGTGATAGCCAGTGTTCATAAACCAATTCCCCAAACAAAATATACTTTATTAAAGAAAATATGGGTTTGTTGGTATAAATGTGTCTATGCATAGAAGCAAAATCCTATTCCAGAAAAAAAAAATTAGTGTCTACCATGTACTATAAAATGTTTGCTAGCATCCGTCTTTGGAAAATGGGTAGTCTCTATCCAGTGACCCAATGCAAGCACCTGTGAACCTGTAGATCTCACTTTGGAAAGTGTCAAATATCTCAAATTCCCACCACTAAACCAACATCTGTTTCATCAGCCTGTTCTGAGACTAAATGAATTGTTTTTAAGGTAACATGCAAGTCTTTAATTTAAAGACTCTCTACGTTAGCGTTAGTCAAATTTTCCCCAAATTTACAATTTTCAAAAGTTTTCAATTAAAATTCCATTTTTATTACAAACCTTTTAAAACTTGTAATGACAACTACAGTGGTTTTGGCACACCTCCTAATCAGAGCATTTTTATAATTGAAAAAATGGAACATGCTGGCATTTTTCAAAATATCAAGGTAATACTTAGAAATTTCTGTGGCATATTTTTAACATTTTTTATAATAATTTTTTTTTTTTAAGGTAGCTCATATTGTTTACCTATATTGTGGCCAATTTTCTAAATACTTGAAAATCAGATTAGAGATAAAAGGTTGGAAACTGCAGGAAGTCAAATGGTGAGAATAATGATCAACATGATGTATAGAGATACATGTGTATAGGGCAGTGTAGAACAGAGGAACACATACAGCAGAAATGTAGAGGTTTGTTGGAATAAAGTCAGTGAGAAGAAGAAAATTACGCAGAGGTGGGAAAGGACACAGGGAAAGCAAAAAGGGACAGAAAGGCTGTTTTGAAAAACAGTTGGGCAGTAAAGATATGGTTGGGAGCTGAAGGGATAGAAAAAGGATAAAGAGCAGAAAACTCTATGCCTGGTGCATGGCAAATGAGGAAAGAAATGGGAATCCAAATTTCATAGCTTGATTCTCAACCATGTTATATTCTATTATATCATCATAACTCAGTCATCCTCATGTAAGTCAACAACACCAGGAAACTTAATCACTGGAGCATCTGCTGCTTGTCTAGGAAGGGAAAGTGTTGGACTTAGCACCCCTTGGGGTCTTTTGACATACCTGTAATGCAGAGAACTGAAAAAGAGTCCTCACTGACCATTGCTTCAGTAGCTATCCCTGGTCATTGTGGAGAAGAAACCAAAAAAGTCTGGGGAGTTCTCCTGTGACTTCCCATTGAGACAAGACCTGAATCCTGCTTAGAGGAAGATGGGACAAGGAAAGGCCATTAAACCTCACAATTAATTAGGCCGTGTCTTTATTATCAGACTCTGAAGCGTTCTCAGGTTCTTGGGTTGCATCGGCATGCTGGCCATGTCCTGACTCCATCCTGGAGGACAACCGGGCATGCACCAAACTTTATCTTTCCCCTCTGCATCTAGGTTTCCATTCGGTTGGATGACCGTGGCCTTGTCTAGTTGGTAGGGGGCCGTGACTCCAGGGCTTTTGTCAATAGGTATGTAAAATACAGCCTTAAGCAAATTAAAAAAGTCAGATCCTTACAACCTTAGGAGTTGCTTTTCTGAGGAAGGAATGCTAACTATTGGTGATTTCTAATAGTTGTATGGTGTCTCAGGATATATTGCTGGTTTCACTGCCATCAGACAATAAATTTTCCTTCTTACTTACATGGATCTAAATTTCATCTAGCAATATAGCAGCAAGAGTTTGTGCATTTTTCAAGTTGATATGGACAAGATCCTGATTTAATTAATTTATCTCATTATCTTGTGACAAAAATTACAGTAGGATACCTGTTTTTCCATGCTTCAGATATGATTTATACATAAGGTCATAGCAGGGTCTAGTGGTAAAGAAGATGTAGTATTGGCATTTTTTAAGTATTTTTGGTAGGACTTACTTGGTAGGGAAAAAAAAGACACTTTCTTTTAATTCAATCAGCACGTATGTCATATTGGCAGCTTTAGGTTAGGAGTGTCACTATGGTATACGTCAAGATCCTCTTCGTCCTCCTTTCCTCTCTGTGTTGAGCGTGCAGTTTCTTGAAGAGAGCCAGTAGCAGTGCTGTGTATGTTGGCTGGAGGTTGAGGATAAAAGGTTTCTCTTATATCCACAAAGCATTGTCAGCATGGAGATACTGTTCCAGGTGAATGTACACAATCTCTCTCTCTTACGAAGTTACCCAATTCTGAATTTAAAACTCCAGGCTAACTGTTTCCTAAAGTGAGGTGGTACGTATAGCATGGTCACTGGGTCATATAGTGAATATGTAACTCAATTATTGATGATAATAATGAGAGTAAATATTATGGTTTATTAGGTATGTAGGCCTAACAGAAACAACACCACTTAGCCTCTGCTCATGTTTGCCATTTTCAGTCCCCCAAAAGAGAAAACGTGAATTAAAACTGATGAGAAATGCATTCATTGGGGTATATGTCACACAGCTGCAATAGGGATAATTGGAAGCTTAAGACCTAATCCTGCAAACACTTAAGCGGTGCTTAACTTCAGTGCATGCAGGGTGACTCAAATGCAATTACTCATTTTTTCAAAAGTGCACTTGCTAAAGCATATGATAGAGAGGCACAGAAATAGGGCTTTATTTAGCAACAAACTGCTGAAACTCTTTGCAGGGAAACAGACCTGTGGAATTGCAGTTGACTCCTACAACATTTTCACATAGCACATGAGCACGTGTATACAGTAGTCATTTCTCCGATGTTCTTCAAGCATGTTGAAATTATTGATGGAGTAATATATTTGTGTTCAGAAGAGAACAATATAAATAGAAAAATAGAAATCACATAGCAAATAGTGGTACATTTAAGGTAATCTATATGTGTGCACCTGTAGTACAGTGATTTGTCAGTGAAGAATGTGTTGGATGGATGTAGCTGTCGGTATTTGTGCCTGTCATGAACTCACTCACCCTTAGCAAGCTCTGAGTTTTTTAATGTTATGATATTATTTAATTTTATTCTTTTAATCTGAAAGAGTGCCCTGAGATCAGTAAGGGGATGGTTTTATCTTAATCATCACTCCTTTCTTCATAAACATGCAGATGTTCAGCCTTCTAGTAACTCCAGTGATGATTTTTTGATGCATGAGGACAGTGGAGTGAAGCAGTTTCACCTTAAACACTATTAAAACTGGTAGTCTGGTTATATTAATATCAGAAGGGCATATTTTTGCTTGTGTCTTTTTAGAAGTTGGGAAATCATCACAGTAGAGCTTAGAGTGAGGTTACTTTTTTCTCCTTTTACTCTCTAGTGACAGAGTGTAGCCTTGACAAGAATGTTGCTGGGCTTTTTTAGAAAGATACGTAATGAAGATGTTTTTCTTAGCTCAGCTCCGATCAACAGAATTGGCACTTTCAGATATCTTCATTTTTCCTAGTGAGAAGCTCTTAACCAACATTGCTTCTTCCAGGAAAACACGGATAGAATTTTTTAAGCGTTTTTCCTCCACGTATGTAAAAGGTTTTCAGTGGGTTTTGTGTGTAATGTATGTAAAACATTTTGGTGGTTGAAAATTGTTCTAATTCAGTGAACTTTTGGCTACCTCTGCTAGAAAGCACAAATTTTATATCCTTTTGAATTATGAGGGAAATAATCTTGGGTTTGTTTTCTTTATTTCCGTACCTGGGATGCCAGAGGAAATGAGTGTGTTGGGGTTAAGATCTGGATGCAGAGGAAGCTTGTTGATTGAGAGGTAGGTGGGCAGGAAAAGCAGTTTCGCCTAGCCTGTACTTTGAGACCTGGAGGTGTTTCTCTGGTTCTGCATCTGGATGCACCTTCTGGCTGCATCTCACTCCTTGGGGTAGGTGAGAAGGTGTCACATTTGATGTGAGGTCACATATTTCTCCTGTTGATCTCAGATGGAAGAGTGTGACATTGACACTAGTGCTACTGTTGGGGGTTTTTTAAGCAGGTATTTAGAGAGATTTGTGGTCTGGCCGGACCTCTGTCTGGATGACTTGAGGGAACTGTATGATATGGTGTGGAACACACGTCCCAACAGCTGGACAAAGTCTGTGAGTGCACAAGTGAGACCCTGCTCTTTTTTTGTGTGGAGTCTCCACAGGGGCAGGCAGTCTCACACACCTTGAAAAGCAGCAGCTTAGAGCATGCCTGTCACTATATACTATATATAGAGTAGACATATATATGTATATATACTAGACAAAGGCATATATATATGTACTAAACAAAGGCATCTCGTTACATACTGCCATCTGCTTGGGATTCAGGCTACTAAGACTGTTTCTGAGGTACACACTAGCTAGGGGAAAATATTGGCCTTTGTAGAGTAAGCAGTGAGAAAAGTGGTCACCATTCTTGTCCTTTTGAAATTAAAATGATCAAGACTCTTGTGCTTTGCACTGGCTTCAGCAGCTCTGTTGTGCATTGTCTACTGTGAAAGTACCTTCTTCAGTCTTGGGTGGGTTTTTGACATATCCCTTCCTGCTCCCAAATGATTCAAGAGGACCGTTAAGAGCCACATGAACTATTTCCAGACCCAGGAGCTTCTCAGCACATCTAGGGAGCTTTGTGGTCTGAAATAGCAGCAGTGCTTGACTTTGCAGTGTCATCACCAGGTGGTGTTTGAGGGCAGGCAGACAAAGGGGCAGCATCAGGAGCCGTCCTCACTGGGGAGAGGTCTGCAGGGCAGAGCTGGCAGGCACAGGTTCCCTCGCTGCCAGTGGGCAGAAATAGGCACACTTGTAGCGCATGAGCTATCCAGACAGGTTTAAACATCCAGTCAGGTTTTGAATATCTCCAAGGACGGAGACTCCACAACCTCTCCAAGCTATCCACCAAGGATGAGCTAAATTGTGCCCTTAGAAGTACCTTTTCCCCTCCAGTGAATATAAAGGAAACCTAGATGATAATTCAGATGGAAGCATCTGATTTAGGTGTAATAAAGCCTGCCCCTGTTGATCACTTAAACTAAGGTTTAGGCAGCATAGAGATGGCCTGAATTTGGCTCTCTTTCATCATATTTCTTTTCCTTCCCTTTACCTGCCCCTTATTCAGAGGTAATTTTAAGAATATGTATAATATACTGCATTACTTTCCAGCCATACGATGCAATATCAAAAATTGAATTAACTAGTCCAGATTAACCATGAGCTTTTACCCAAAACACGGAGTAATTTTTTTAAAGTTGAAAATGGGTAACCTGCTTTTTCTTTGCTACTGCAATGTTCTATACCATGGTAACAAGTTACTTATTTATGTCTAACTGCTGTTCCTTTTGAGGGAGACACTTTCCAGGCAACAAAAAGATGTGTTTATTGTGTAGCATATGCACTGTAAGTTCAATATCATGCACATGATGCCAGCCCAACTGCACAGGGCACAGGACTGGTGCGTTAGGACTTTTTCCCAGATGGTAGTAGTTCTCAGTGGGAGAGTCATGACAGAAAAGAGGATGCGCCTAGAAGTTAGAGGAATGGTAGCCCCAGTAGCATGGAATGGCTGGAATTGTTCTTTTCTAGAGGACAAAGAAGGTAAAAGTTTTCCTAATACAAGAGCTAAAAGATGTTTTTCTTCCATACAGTGTGGGCCTGTGTTTTGCCAAGTTGGAGTCACCAGGTTACTTTCTTTCATTTGTCTGAGTCTAGCGGAAGTACTTGCATTAAATATTCTTCTAAATGGAAGCATAGTTAATGTGAAGTACTGTTATATGCATACCCTTTTTAATGTACATATAGTTATGACATGGGATTACGCATGTAAGAAATTGCTTAGGCATTTAATGTAATAGTAATTCACAGTGAAAAGCCCATAAATAACTGATGTTGTTAGTGTACCTGAAAGTCTGGTGCAGAGTTCCTCTTTGACAGTATGCGTGCAGGTATTCTTTGTTCCGCTTGTTCACCTAAGATTGACATATTTATAAATATTGCATAGAGTAGTTTGAATTACTTGCTGTTTGTGTTTGTTTCTGTTGCATTACAAGTAGCTTTATGCTCCTTAAATGATCTTGGCATAGTTTCATGTGAGCTAAGATCTAATAGCTTTTGTCTTTTAGTTAGGGGCATAACTGTAGAATTTCTGTCATGACAGTTCTGAAATGTAATGAAATAGATTTGTATCCAAATGGCTAGTAAAGATTTTCTGAAAACTTTTAGGCACGTGTGATCAAAATGTTTGACACTGGTGTCACTGTAATGTGTGTGTGTTTGTGCGTGTATACATACATATATAAGCACATACACTGTATATGAACACATATATCTATGTATGTGAGTATTCATGCATGTAGTGACTTGCTGATCTAAAAATCTTCAAGATGACTTGAATATAGGGATTTTTGAATTCTGGAAATATAACTTGTAGTGAATAGGAAATATGATCACTCCTACTAGGAATTCTTTCCTTGAGATCGTATTTGTATGTGAAGGAGTATATGTAATGCTTTTTCAGGTCAAGGCAGACAAAGGTAGTACTGTTACAATTACTTTATTTTGTTTTCACTGAAAAGGGACACAAAAGGAGCAAGGATACTTGCCAAACTAATATTGGAAGTCTGTAGAAATTAAATCTGATTCAACCATGAGTGCATTATATATTTACCTGATGAGGGAGGGAAATTTTCACACTTGTTGCTCAAGTAGATACATGAGTTTGGGATTTGTTTTCTTTCTTTTTTTCTGTTTTTTACCTAGATTTTAATTTAGATGAAGAGGAATGGGAGTGTCTTTGTGGTGTCTCTGTAGTGTATTGATTTCAATGCTGTACTTTAAAGGGCTAATTTACCATGTGTATCTTATCTATATGAGTATGTCCTTCATGTCCAGTCTAATAAATGTTAAGTTCCTGGGTTTTTTTAGTGGGACCAAGATGAATCAATCTTTTTTTATCCCAAGGGCATTCTTCTCTTCATCACAGAGTTGTCCTTTTACCTGTTCAGTGTAATTTAACCTGAGTCAGGAAATCAGTTGAATCTATGTCTGGAAAACAAACAAATCTAAGAAATAAATGTTCTCTCCATCCCTGGGGGTTTAAGATTTTCCACACAGTCGTATTATACAGTGTAATAAAGCTCCAAAAAGCAAAGTTAAAAAGAGCATTCTTTCTGTCCTCAGTCCTCGTAGACTTGACAAGATTCTTAAAACCAGTTTGGTGAATGTCTGTCCAATGAAGTTGCCTTTTTTTTCTATCTACCTGTGTTTGATAGCTCTCCAAATCTCATTTTGGTCTCCAGTTATACAAATATTGGTTAATTTGGGGTATGGAAGACAGTACAGTAAACCCTGAATTCTTCACTTTCCCGTGACCACACATTTAAGCTTCAAGGTGCAGTATGGCCAACAAGCAGGCTGGTATCTCTGAACTTCTAGTTTCAGCCAAATACAGAGGAACCTTTGACTCCTATTCTTCATGAAAGACTTGTTTTTAGTATATGCCAGAAATCTTTAGAAAAAATGGACTTGAAAAGGTGATACTAGCCTTATTTCTAGACTAAATAGCTGCAAATCCTGAGTGCTTCCCTTTTTACTTCAACCTAGTTGTAGTGACTCTTCTGAATTACCCATGCACAATGAAGCACATCTAAGAAAATGTGTCATCTTAAACTTTGAAAATCTTAACCACTGCTAATTTGTGGGGTTGGTGATGGGGAAGGCTTACCTCTGGATTTCTTTGACTTTCAGTCAGGTTTGACGTTCAAGTTAATGCGGTTATTTGTAGCAGTAACAACAATAGCAATTAGAGTTCAACAGATTTCATCCATAGGTGCCTCATTTGCATTTCAAGGGTAGTGCATGGTGAATGCATTTTATATAGTCACTCCTCAGTGAAAACAGCAGTGGTGGTGGCAGTTTTAAAGTGGTTAGTAAGGATGCCTCTGCCCAGGCCACCACATAGCAACCACTATGTTTCTAAGGACAAATAGCTCTTGCCTGCCCTAAGCAACTGGATGAGAACATCAAAACATGCCTTGTGAGAGACCTCTAATACCCATTAGTGTTAGCAACTGTTACCTCAATCATGAATGACACATCCCTAATTATTAAGGTAATTAGAAGTTATAACACTGGTGATATTAAAGGGAGAACTTCTAAAGCCCATTAACAATGTTACTTTAAGTGATCTGGCTGTGAACTGTTCAAATCTCTAATTACATTATGCGTCTGTCTTAAAGGGTGATGTAATTAAGTGATGGGAGAGGGAATGAATATATAGTGACTACTGTGCTATACTTTGTAAGTACTATTTTCACAGAAACCAGCCTCAGTAATGTCATTGTGTCATTTAGGGGTTGGTTTTTTTGCTCGACTGTATACCACATATAGCTAAAAAATACTTATCCTCAGGATCTATAAAAAAGATATATCATAGTCTATTATAATGATATTATCAAAATTCAGTTGGATTGGCTACCTTATTCATGCATGACAAAGCCATCAGTGACATACTCATGCCACCTCAAACAGCACTACACTTTCATGCTACCCTTTGCCAGTGTAAGTGGGTAAATACCAATGTCCTGTATGCCCTACATGGAGGAAAGCTATTTTAAATTTTTTAAAAGAAAATACATAAAATGTTACAAAAAAGAGTCAAATTTGTCACAAGTTAACAACAGTTATGGTTGAGTGAGAACAGAGGACAGACTTTTGCATTTTGGCCGTTAGGTGTTCATATCATGAAGTTTTACTGAGGACTGCAGAACAGAGGAAGCTTAGCACCAGCCCCTTCTTTTCAGATTAGAAAGAAAGGTGGAAGAAAATGGGGATATAGTGAAAAACAGAGTTGGATGGATGGAGGACACTGTAATCCTCAGGTTGTCTTTGGTGAGTTATGAGAATTGCTTTTCATGAAATACAAAAAATAGAAGAGAACAGATTAACACTTTCCCATATTCGGTAAAATATTCATTATCTCAGCAAAGAGGAACAAAAAAAAGTAATTCCCTCTTTCCAGTTCTTTTTATTCAGAAATTGGCTATTTTTTCTAAGCATGAAACCTCCAATTTCTAAAAGACAGTGGGATCCAGGTGCTGGAGTTTGGTTTTGTGGTTCTTTGGCATCAGACTTCGCCAAAACCTCACTGTTTGTATGTATATGTAGGCACAGTAGCAAGGTTTGTTGTCCAATTAAGTGGTTACATTTTAAAAATATTTCTTCTAGATGCAGTGGAAGTAGAAAAGGTACATATGCAACAAAGCAAATTAAAATCTAAGCTCTTTTTTCTGCTCATTTTTTCATATTCAATATCCCATCATGAGCTGAGAACTCTATTTTTCATATTTTTAGAGATGATTAGTGGATCAACCTTATACCCTTCCTCCAGTTTCTGTGGGTGGCTGAAGTGAGGAGAATTTGTACCGCGTACTCAAGCAAGCATCGCGAGGTCTATCCGTCGCTTTGGTGTGTGGGGACATTCACCCACATTCAGCCCTGTGTGAATGCTCCCCCGCTTGCAAAGGCACATAGAATCACAGAATCATGGAAGGGTTTGCGTTGGGAGGGACTTTTAAGGGTCATCTAGTCTAACCTCCCTGCCATGGGCATGGACATCTTCCACCAGACCAGGTTGCTCAAAGCTCCATCCAGCCTGTCCTTGAACACTTCCAGTGATGGGGTATCCATAACTTCTCTGGGCAACCTGTTGCAGTGTCTCACCACCCTCATTATAAACATTTTTTTCCTTCTGTCTAATCTAAACCTACCCTCTTTTGGTTTAAAAGAGTTGCCCCTTGCCCTGTCACTTCAGGCCTTGGTAAAAAGTCTCTCTCTGTCTTTCTTACAAGCCCCCTTTATGTATTGAAAGGCTGCAGTAAGGTCTCCCTGGAGCCTTCTCTTCTCCAGGCTGAACAACGACTCTCAATCTTTCTTCATAGGAGAGGTGTTCCAGTCCTCTGACCATTTTCGTGGCCCTCCTCTGGACCTGCTCTAACAGGTCCATGTGTTTCTTGTACTGGGGACCCCAGAGCTGGAGGCAGTACTTCAGATGGGGTCTCACAGGAGTGGAGTAGAGGGGGAGAATCACCTCCCTGGACCTGCTGGCCATGCTTCTTTTGGTGCAGCCCAGTATATGACTGACTTTCTGGGCTGCAAGCGCATATTGCTAGCTCATGTCCAGTTTTTCATCTGATGCCATAATTTACTTCAGAGGTCCTGTGTTTGTAAGCATTACCTGAGAATAAGATGTTTCTGTTCCTACCCCGACAGTTTTCAAAGCAAGGCGAGTTCCTTGATGAACACCCAGATACATCTTTCGGTACATACCACGGTGTGCCCCAGGGTCTGAAATATTTGAGCATGTCTACAGGCCACTGTCAACAGCCGTTGCATATCCCTGCTGAGTGGAAACGCCAGCAGGGGACAGGGCTTGGTGCACCCTGATATCCCCCAATACGAAGCTGGATATTGCCAGAGTACACAGTCAGACCAAGAGCCTGGAAGTACTGCTCAATGCATTAGCACAGATACAATTTTGGTCTCTCACACTCTGGCTTTCCAGCTAAGGAAAATTTTGGAGACATACAACTGGAAAGACATACAACTGGAAAGCCACTGGAGATAGTGGCTGAGACAGGCCACCCTTGAGTCAGGGAAGTTCCTTCATGACCTTTTCTGTTCCAGTTTGTGTGTTCCATTGGGTCCACTAAATTGTGGCTGATGACTGATCAGTTTGGGGCTGAGCAGGGGGATGACGGGCTTTTTCTCTTTGTCCAGTTTATAAGCAATTTGGGACCTGGGTAGGGGGCGTGCTAGCTGAGAAAGTTCTTCCTTGTGAATATGGGTTCTGAGGTCAGCTGCACTCCTGGGTAAGGAAGACATTCGTTGTTTTTGTAAAAACAACATAGCTAGATGGAGTGAAAAACTGTTAACTCTTGCTGCTGAAAGGTAGATCTCTTACATCTGTCCAAATAATGTTGCTAGGTGCACATATTCCATCAATACAAGTCACAGACGTTGTACGTGAATACCTGGCAAGAGAGAAGGACTTGAGAAATCATTGATACGGAGCTGGAAATGGGAGAGAAGGGAAAGGGAACTGAGGAGCAAGGTCAAAAGACATTAAAAAAGGGTTAAACATGGGTTAGCAGTGGAAAAATGAAGTCCAGAGATGAAGAGGAGAGAGTGGTCGGCCTGCAGTTTTGTAGGTCTTTCTAGCACTTTTCATTACAGAAGCTCTTCCCTTGCTGTAAGGTTTGTTTGTTAATCAAGACAGGCAGTGTGTCACCAGAGCTGTGTTCTGAGAGGAGCATGGCATTAGCAGAAACAGGTCCTGATATTTGTTTAAATGACAGTGATCCTGCAGAGTCTGACAAGTGTCAGTCAATCTGCCAAAAAAAAGTTACAACCAGTGATATACGTGATGAGTATATGTGATTGGGGGGAAATTCTGTGTGCCAGTAATCACCAAGTTAAATCTGTAGCTAAACATGTAATTGAAGGAGTTGGACATGCCACTTCATTTCCCCTTTTTCTTGACCTTGTACAAAACCAGTTTTAAAAACTTTTTAACAAAAGAAAAGACAAAAATAAATCTTCCTTCTTCAAAGCAAAAAAAAAAAAGAGGACAGAGTTTTGCTGTTTAAAAAAAAGGTTAGTGCTAAGCCAGGCATGGAAAACATGTAGCTCAATGGGGACTGGGTTCCTCAGAAAACTGACAATGTGAAAATTAAGAATTAAAGTGAACTTTTCAGATAATCTTAGCTTTCATTCTTGTCCTAGCAAAAGTGCTGATGTACACAGAAGCCCTGGTTGGAAATTATCCCTTGTCAGGCAAGCACTCAAGCACTTGCTTAAATGTATTCCTGAATGGAATATAGACTATACCCAAGGATAAACTGTACATTCATAAGTGGTATTTCTAACATTTTCTCTTGACTGCCACTTTATGAAATTGGTGGTGTTGTTGGGGTGCAGAAAAAGGTAGAATATGATCCAGTGAGCTTGTTTCTTCTTACTGCCTCAAAGCAAGAAACATTTACGGTTGTATTACATGGTAGGTCCGGCTTCCCATGTTAACAGTTTTCTCAGAGCTTTGGAACAGGCATTTGAGAACATGTGATCAAAAAACATTTCCACAATTTGGGAATACTGTTTAAGTCAGCTCTCTGTCAGGGCGAAAAGTCATTAGTGCATCAATTCCTGGCTTAGTCCCCATAAGGTGACATATTGATGCAGGTCTTCGCTTGAACTAATACCTCTCTGTTGTCAAGGTCCTTGATGCTGAGCTGCGTTGGCCAGACAATTTCTGGCAGGAGCTTGGGTCAAAGGTTGATGGCTGGGCACATGTTTGTCACTCCAGGTTTGAGAGCTGAGTATGAGACATACAACTTCATCCTGCAAAGAAAGAAATATTCTTCTCTCAGACACAAAGAATGGATCATTCCTATCTCCGTTTGAAAGCAGAGAGTTATATTCCTAATGTGTCAAAAAGAAAGAAGGAGAGTAAGAAGGAAATTTATCTTCTTTGGGGACTTCAACAAGTAATCAATACCATAGTCGGGGTCTAGCTAGAGTTGGGCGTAGAGCCCAATCAGTAGCAAGAGCAAGGCAAGTCAAAGGCAATAGAAAAGTAAAGTTATACAAGGCAAGCACCTAGGCAAGAACTGGGATCGGAAGCTAAGCCAAAGGGCAGGAAACTGGATACAGCTGTACCAAACCGAAGGGCAAAACAAGAGGAAGGTGAGGAAGCCAGGGGATTACAATGCAAAGCAGAGCATGGGAAGGGGAGCAAGACACAAGAGGAGCCAAAGGCAGAATAAGCAGTTAGAGTGTGATTATTCCTTTGACACCCAGGGCAAAGGACCAGCCAAGCTCAGCTGGTTGTGTTTATCGGGTCTTTAGGGGGCAGCAAAGGCTGAAAAAGAGGGGCCCGGCGGGTCCCTTGGTCTGGAGCTGGGGCTGAAGGGTCCTCTCTGCTTTCTAGGACTCAGTCAAACATAAAACACCATTTCACCCTGCAAACAGACATTTTTAAGCAACTGTTCTGAGACAAGCAAGGAAAGGGCTGAAAAAAATACTCTGTGCATATGTGCCTGATTTACTCAGCTGCACATGTGGAGACGTGGATGTTGAAATAAACAGTGTCCTGACCTTGGTCCCCATACTTCAGGGAACATGGTATTCAGAATTTGTGTCACTGGCAACTATATCCTAAGTATTTCTATAGAAATACACTACAACAGTAGGTATAAAAGAGAGAAAATGGGGTGAGATACTTTGCTCTGGTTGGTTTGAAGATTATGAAAGTAGGTTTTTAAGGTTACAGGAACAGAGATACCTTTGGCAGATGGTGTAATGATGCATAAGGAGGCACATATTCATGAAGTCTGTTCACATTTTTCAGTATTTTAGAATATGTTTTGAAAGAAAAGTCACGCCAAGAAGTTACGTTACAGCAGTGTTGTGATGATGCTTAAATTCTACTTAAATTGATGCTTAAAGTCTGGAAATTATATGGTGATGGATTTTTTTCTAGGGAAGGAGACAGCTAGGCTCCCAGATCTCACTGGAAGTCAAGGACAGGCAGGCCTTTCATTCTCAGCTGTGCCTTAATCCCCGTTGTCCTTCCTGATCCTGAGACACTGATCCTGAGAGATGCTCCACATGACTTTACAATTTAAGTTTTTCCTTATCGTCCGTACACATTAGAGTACAGTCCCTAATTTTGTGATTACTTACCTATTCTCAAATCCCACAGTATAAACAATATTGTTTCTATGAACACCTTTAATAATAGATTTAAATGCTTGAGCATTCTGTTCTCCCTTGTGCTTACAAGTGGAAATAAATATGAACATTGCAACTGATGTGTTGGGGTTTTTTTAGCTGAGGCTTCTTGAAGATGCTCAGAACATTGTATTACAAGATGTTCAAAATGTTCTGCTAAAATAAAATACACACAACACAGGTGGTGTTGATCATGTAATAAACTGAAGTCAGACCTCTCTTTGGTTTGGAGAGGGGGAAGGTGGCACATGAGTGAAGCTCCGCTACAAAGGTGATAGGTAATGCAGAACTGTTGTTCACCAGAATCCCACAGTATGAGAAGTAGGGGCTGTTCAATGAAAATAGTAGGAGTCTGGATTAAAGCAAGGAAGAGTCAATCCTTTTACCCACTGGATAGTGAACTTCCAGAACTTGCTGCCACAGGAGGTTGTGGAGGCAGACCCTAAGAGGGTCTTCAAAACAAGAGTCAGAAAAATTCATGGGCAGCAGGTCTATAAAGATGTGTAAAAGGACTAGACAGGGAGGTGCCCTCTAAAATCCCTAATATAATTATCTGTGTGCGAGAGAAATACAAAAGAAATGGACAGCAAGTAAATGACTAGGCTCACATGTCCCTGAATGACATGTCCTTTTGCCGTTGAGACAAAATACTTGGATAGATGGACAACTGGTACAACCCAGTAGCTTCTGATGTTCCCATGTATTTCACTGCTCGTGGCTTTGGGTCACTTTACCAACATGCTGTCTGCTAATCCATTCCTTCTGAAGCAGCTTCAGCAGCTCTTTTCCGCCATACACTAAGGATTTCTCTGCCGACTGGCAATAGGGTATCTCTTGTTGCGAAACAGTTGCTTGGATGTAGGTGATGAGGTGGCTGTTTGACTAAGCTAATCTGGGAAGGTGGAGTGTACATCAAGACTAAATCCTGCTCTGTACAAATTAAGTGTGAACAGCTTGTCAGAGAGATAAAGAGATGGAAAGAAGAAGACCATTTAGACTCAACCTTGGGATAACTACATTAAACCTGATTTTATTCTGTCACCAAGGGTCTTCATTATCCTTTGTAACTACGTGGTCAAGTTTGGATTTTGTAAAAAAAAAAAAAAAAGAAAAAAAAGTGGTCTTGTGGTAAGGGTAATATACAGACTAACTGGTACATAGCAATGCATGACATCCCTAGTGGTAAGGTGGTTACAAAAGCTGAAATACTGGAGCATTTCTGAAGTTCCCAGCAATGGGGAACCATTTGGTTGCACAGGCTGGCTTGAACACTGGTGCTCCAGCATCATTGTGAAAGAGGCACCTTCCTGCAAACATATTTAGACAAATAAACTCCCTTAGCAATAGTAGAATAGAGGAATGGTGACTTAGTAGGATTTGTAACAGCAGCATGCAAAATCAGTGCAAAGATGTGAATTCTTAATGTTGTACTCAACTGCCTGTTTTGTCCCAGTTCAGATTTTCTCATGTTTTTCATCAGAGTGATCATATCATCACTTTGGTCATATGTTCCTGGTTGGGAATTATTTGACATTGGTTAACTAAGAGAATTCAGTTACAGGTCTTCTCTAATTTGAAGTCTATAGGAGTGAGCAGGGAATGCAACTCACTGCAGATGGTGCTTGAGTGGGATCTGGGACTCTCAGTCTTTGTTTTTCTACTGGTCTGGCAAGTCACCAGCCTCAGTCCTGCTTGTTTTCTGCAGACAAGAAGAGGGAGATCCTAAGACAGAAAGTGTGACTAGATGTTGCTATTTATTCTTTGGAGTTTGTCTCAGGCCCTTTTCCGCTTTAGAATTCAGATTCCTGTGTTCAGATACATGGTTCACGCACAACATTTCTGACTCCTGATAGGACAAGGAAAGGATTTAGGAAGAGGTGAACTTCTGCTTACTAAGAACTCACTTCTAGTGAATATTCTGCAATATATATTTAAACAGTCCTGTTTGGTTAATATTCTTACCAATGAGCTTAGTCATTTGAGCATTCGTAGAAGGAAAAGTATATAGCCTAAAATAAAGCCTAAAAACGGATCAGAGAAGCTCGCTTAAAACATGAACATTTGTGGGCATCTTCTTTAGATATGGGGTTTAGTTTTCATTATTATCCCATTCCTGGCAAGCGTACAAAGTTTGGGACTACGAACTTTGAAATGAGAAAAGCTTTCTGTTAAAGCAATGTCTGTAGGATGGAGCCCACAGTCTGACATACTTTCCAGGCAGGTGCGCACTGATGGACCAGTCTGCACAGTATATTGTGGCCAGCTTCATCTAGTGAGTCAGAATCTTTTATTTATGTAACACTGACTCCCATTTTTTGATTTATGTGACTCCGACTCCCATTTTTTTATTAAACAGGGTTCTGTGATGTCCAGCACAATATAAACTGTTTCTTAGAGCCACAGTAAAAGCAACTTGAACTACTAAATGTAGATGTTGTCCTTGTATGTTTTATTAAAATTTTAGATAAGTTTAATATTAAACATTTATCAGAAGACTATACAGTTTACATAAAAAGTATATCCTCTTACTAAGACCTCCATTCAGCTGAAGAGTTCTGATAACATGTATAAACCACTCAAGTTCCATTTTTGTTTGGTTATTACAATATCAGATCCTCAGTTGAACCAAACCTGCTTCTGCATTATCCCATATTAAATTTTTAAGCTTCCAGCTTAATATTGTTCCTTCTTACCATTCATCAAGTAGATAACTGAAAAAGTGTTCCTGTTTTTATATGTGATTTATATGCACTGTAAATACTTCAATCCATTTTCTCTTAAAGTTTCCTGAAATACTAAGTTGAAAGCCAATTGAAAATTCACTCACTGAAGGTGCTGTGTTGAACTGCCTCAGCTTTCTCTCTAAACCATGTGTTGCTTTTCTTTTAAATCACTGCACCAAACTTTGCTAGGGCTCGTCTGTGAGTGCTACGCACAATAAAATGGCAAAGCCCAGGAAAGTGGGGAGAGGAAATTCAGGTCATCTGATGGAGCACAGCAATTTCTCTTCCTGCTCAGAGATCCCCTTAACCATTCCCCTTGCTGCTGTACATTACATGTGGTAGCCTTGGCTCTGGCCTTCTGTCACTCTTTTGCACACACTCCCTCACCATGTCAGGTTCTTTGTTGGGTTTTTTTTTTTTTTTTTTGCCTATAATTAGTAGTTGCAGACATTTTCTGTAGTCATTGGTTGTGCTGCGAAAGTGTAATTTGGTGAAGGGGCATTTGCACAAAAGAGAAAATGGAAGGCTGATTTCAGTAGTAGGGGGCCGAGTGATTATGAGGCAGAAGGAGTTTATGTCAGTTCCAAAGCAGTGTAAGGTCTACCAACAAAAAAAAGACTTTTATTCCAGAATAGTGTCTGTGCAGGAACACAGAGTTACACAAGCAGTAGCTGCTGCAGCATTATAATTATACTGCCATAGTTCTGCCAGTTAATTTCCTCACATGGACAAACCCTCAATTTTTTACTTGCAAGGTCTCACCAAGAATTCTTATTCTGGATTACCTTCACGAATTCCTGGCCTCTTTTTCAAATTTTATTGCTTTTTAAAACTTCAATTGTTGGAAGAGCTGTGAAGTCTCTCCCAGACATCACAATGTCTTTGAAGCGCTGTGCAGATTTTATAATGTCCAGAAAACACTCTCTGGATCACATTTTGTCATTGAAATGCTGTGCAGACATTATAAACCCTTGAGATGGATGGATGGACCTGACAGCATTAATAATAACAGCAAGTCCCGTTTGCAAAAATTAGTATGGCTGCTAATTGCTCTTTAGGCATTAGGCCCATTAAAGTAACAGAGTAAGGGGTATGCAACAGCAAAATGAAAATGTAAGTTAAGAATGGGGGTCTGAAGGCTGAAATGATGCTTGGATAGCCAGACTGGCAGTTCCTCGAAAAAAAACAAATTTATGACCTGTGTAAGCAGTGTTGCATTAATGCCTTCCTCAGTCCGAAGGGAGGGGAGGGGAGGGAAGGAGTGGGAGAGCACCAGTTACCACTTTTATCTGCACAGAGATCACTGGTGTTCCAGACAGGGCAGCAGTACACACTCCACCCAAGAAGGGGTAAGCTGTCTCTCATGCAGACCGCTGGCTAAGAGACTGGCAATATTGATGTAGTTATCCAAATGAGTAAGTTTGACCTCGGTAGTGCTAGGCTGTGACTGGAATTACTGGAAAAAGGCACCTTTCTAGGAGTCTATGCAAACTGTTTAATGAATCTCCGTGTTCATTTATGCTATGCAGCTGGGGCACCCTCATCTCCTTGTTGCTGCTACACATTTTGTTTGTTTGAATATTTAAATATTGCAAGTGTTTTGTTCTATTAGTATAAGAAAGACAGAGCATGACCTTGCTAAAAGCATACTTAATTTGAAATACATAATTTACTATGGAAGAAAATTGTTAAAAACCTGGACCTGAAAGGGAAAGCCAGGAAGTTCTATAGTCAACATCCTAAATAAACTGGAGTCAATGCCCATATAACTGTCACCACCGCAGTACAAGGTGTTTTCACACTATTCTTAGGAGATTTCACTGGCAGCGAAGTGCCTCCCTTTTTTCTGCTTTACTGGATTTAGTTGCATTCCAAGGAGAAATGTCCATTTGCTCCAACATGAAGCTCTGATGTGTTCTCCTGTTACGTTAGGACCGTATTTTCAAATGGGAACAGCCTTTACATTTGAGACAACCAGCTTGAGAGCCTTCAGGGGTCTTCACTGTCAGAAGGTGAATTCTTGGGCTCTTTCAGACATCTCACCTACCAGCTACCAGCATCAGGTGTCACTGCAAATGGAAGCCATATTTGGGCTTTTAGACTTATTTTTCAGAAATACTTAGATTTATAAAAAAGGCTGTCTCTCCTTCAGCCAGCCCCCTTAGTAAGCAGCGATTCATTGTATTAGTGACCACTTACCCTGTCCTGATCCACCAGTTACTACTGTGGACCTGGGCACAGCAGAAAAATGAGCTACTTCTTTGAGATTGTGTCTCCTTATGTTTATGAATAGGATCATATGTGTGGAGTCACCTATAAAAAGTAATGAACCTGATGATAAACTAAAAGGTCACTTCCAGTGCTGTTACTACCAAGAGAATCAAAAGATAGACTTAGAAGCACTCTAGCTTCAATGCATGATGCCCAAAGAAGGGCTGAGGACACACTGGTCTGTAAAAAAAATAATCTGTTTCAATAATGTTGCTTTTATTGGGCTGAAACAAGCTCTGTAAGGTGCACTGACTTTCAAGTCTGTTTTGCCTATCTTAATTAAAAGTTTTTGCACTGTATCTCTTCTGTTGGGTAAGCAGAGGGTGTATCCCCAACTGTTTTGTCTGATTATTCTGGGTAAAATTCGGAACAGTTTAAGTTATTTTGTAATTTGTCTGTCACAAAATAGAGGCCTGGAATTTGGCAGAGGAAAATACAGTTTACCATTATAAATTCATAGATAACAAAGTCAGAGTGACCACTGCAGTTGCTCACTGCCTTGGAGAAGCAGACCACAGAACACCCTGGAATTGTTCCATGTTTAATCAACATCCACTCTGTTTCAAATTGCCAGTCTTGGACAACCTGTCACAATCCCTTGCCCAATAGGATACCCTCATCTGCTTCACCTCGTCGAAAGAAGGAGATAAAGGACTTAGTTCTGTGTTTTGTAGATCTGCTAAAAATACTGGGTTTTTCTATCTTTAACAGTAGTGTTGGGAGGGAGGTTGAGTTTCTTTCTTGTGGTTTTACTGGGGGGAGGGTAGATAGGGTTGCATAAATAACATAAATAGGAAACTACTTATTTTTTAAGTTCTGGTTTCAGACCCACAGCTCATTGATTTAGTGGGCGTTGTAGTGCCAGAGCGAGAGCTCGAGTTTGACAGGTTGCATTTATTTTACTTGCAGTCAATGTTCCAGATAAAGGCTTCGGGGAAGACAAAAAAATCCCAGAGTGTGGTGTAAAGCTGACAAAACAAGAGAAAGTGAGAGGAGAATACCATCAGAGCTCATAGGCCTCCAGTTCTAACAGCTCTGCTCCTAATGCTTTCTTCCTTCATTTCAGCTTCCAGTAAAGGCTCCCCGTGTTTACCTCTAATTTAAGAAACTGTCCCTTAATCCCGTCCCTTCCTATTCTCTGTCATCCTCTTGTTACTTCCTTCCTCTTATCTTTTAAAAGCTTTCTCACTCTCTCTCCACCCCCACCCTGGCTTATTTCTTCCATATTAATAATAATCTTAGTACAGAGCACTTATATCGCTCTCTACATGTTCAAAGTGCTGTACAAACCTTAGCTAATTAATCCTCACAACAGACTCCCCTCCCTCTGTAAGATAGGTAAGTATTATTATCTCAGTTTTACAGATGGGGAAATTGTCGCAATGACTCAGTGGCAGAGACACAAGCACAGTAACCTTGTTCTTGCAACCTCTATTTTGAAAATACCTTCTCCAACCCTGCTTGCCTCTATAAATACCTTCCCATCTCCTTTGTCTCCTAAATCGTCAAGACAAATCCGCTGCCTACTCCTGCCGCCACGGCTCCCTTAATTGTTGCCATCTCTTTCGCTCTCCCAGACACCTCCCGCAGCAGCTTCCCAAAGCATTGCTCCTGTAGCTCCGTGAATTCCTTCCTCTTACCTCTGCAGTTCTCGTCTCGCTTCCACCAGGCAAGATGAAAGTAACCCCTTGCCAGCCTCACCAGTTCGTGGCTCTTCTTCGTTTCTGTCCCTGGATCGCATCAAAATCAAGGCGTAGGTGCCTGACAGAAGGCTCCACGTTAGGGATTTGGGTCAAGACGGCCTGAATTCCTGCCGCGTCTTTTCCTAGTACGTTGGCATTTCTGAAGGTGTCCTGTACCAGCAGGAAAACGGCAGGCGTAAATTTGGTGGGAGAATTTGTGCCCTCTGTATACATGCAGCTCCGAATCAGGCCACCGTGCTCCTGCCCAGGACCGTGTGCTGGCGCAGGTGCAATCCACCACTTTGTGTTTTCTGTCGGTGAGCCGCGACTCACGCCGTAGGCCAGGGCACCGCTTGGTCGTTGAAGATGCCGACCTGTCCCGCCTGACGGCCTTGCGTGCCCTCGACCACCTCCCTGGCATTTTGATGCTTAAATAACCTTCTTGAAGTAGATGTCCTGAACGTGGCCCTGAGAGCGAGTGGATTGACAGAGGATATCCTTAAATTTAGGAAAGAACTGTCCACAGTTACAAGTAGGCACATCCAGGATTTAACTGCCTCTCTGGTTCCCTGATGTGATGCTTCCTTGTTCCTATACATTGTAAATGGGTGATCCTTGCTGTCATGTCCCTGTGATCACAGAATCTGTGTCAGTTGAAACCCTGGCTCCAACTACTAATTACTCAGATATTATCCTTGATTTGCTCTCTCTGGAGTGGTGCTGTTGGTCTTACCTGACCAACGAGTAACGATAGATTCTGATAGTGTGGGTAACGGAGGATCTTGCTTAGCTGCAGCTGTAAGTTTTGTCAGGCTTTTGTTTCAGACCAATTAATTAGACGTGATTACATGAATTTGCTTTTTAAAAGACTCTGCCATAATGTCATGCCCTGTCAGGAACAACCTGTTTAAGGGATCGGTGCTCATTTTGTCATTTTCTGCTCTGTCATATGACACAGTGTCACACCTCTGCAGGTGGGCTGTCACCATCTGTGGTGCTGCGCTGAGGGGTTTTTTCTTAAGATGCCTGCAAAGGCTTGTTATAATGACACTCCACACCAAGTTCTTACTCACAATCATACTAATGAGAGCCTAACAGTGATGAACTGAACACGAAGGCATGTCTCTTTTTTCCTCTTGTATATACATCGGTGTCATAGAGGTCAGAGACTTGGACGAAGAAATGGCTGGCTTCTTGCCGCTAAGTTTTGCTGACCCACACCCACTTGTACTGCTGCCTTTTTCATTATTTGACGTCAGCTTAGTTTATACACATAGGATCAGCCCATTACTTTGTCGTGCATTGGTTCCTCACCTGCAAAGAGTGAGCAAGGAAACTGGCCTACCTTAGCAATGTTCTTTGGAAGTCGAGTCTCGCTGTCAAATGGTATTTACTCAGTGTTTGGCTTGACGCTCACAGCTGAGGTGATGGGACCAATGTGCACCTAAAAGGCCTGCTTACACATTTGTTCAGGTTTAACAAGGTCTCCGTTAAGCTAGGTTTCTGGGGCACAAAATGTGGCATCACCGTGTAATTCTGCATAACTGGCCTCAATGACACGTGAACCTTTGCATACCTCCTTCCTACAGTGTGCCCTCCTCCTCCTGCATAAAGCGAACACTGTAACCCACGAACCTGTGCTTGGGGTTGGCATCACTTTCAGACACAAATGACCTTAACCAGTTTACCCCCTGTATGCTTTTGTGGGTGCTCCGCTTCCCCCTCAGCAGCACCCTCTGCATAGAGACCTCTGTGCTTCACCGTGCCTCCCAGACCGAGGGACCTTGAGTACGACCTCTAACTTCATCTCTCCTCCTCTTCCCCCACCCTAGCCTTTTTTCTGACTTCAGCTCTTCTCAATAAAAATGGAAACCAGCTGCTTAGGCTAACAAATAGCTGGGTTGTTTGCTTGAGGGGTGGGAGGCTGTTTTTCCTAAGGACCACGGGTTATTCGTTGGCCTTAGAGCCTCTTAAACCTGCAGATGGAAGTCTCTGCACTATTCCCTGGGAGCTGGGGCAGTCGTTTGCGGCTTTGGGAGGTTGTTCTGCCCAGTGGCGAGTGCAAAGATCCGTGGTATTTTCTGAGCCTGCTTCTGACCTCAACATTCAAGATATTCGTTGTGCTCTCTGACTACTCTGTGGAAAACCTAAATATGAAAAGAGCAATCAGGAATCAAACCAGCCCAGCACAAGGCACAGGGAGAGAGAGTGCTACAAGCATTTGAATGCCAGCTCTGGCACCAGCCCCCCATGCCTTCAGCCACTTCAGTAGATTTTTTTTTTTTTTTTTGCCTTTCTTTCCTACTTACCAGAGAATAATAATCAGGGCTGTGGTGTTAGCCCGTGTGTCTGTGCTTACTCATACCTGTTTACCGTGAATATAGTTACTGCTGTCTGCTAGAGTGGGTCCAGGGCCTTCCAGGTGCTCATTCAGCTAGGTGGCTGTCAAAACCTGTTGGAAAACAATGACTGGGTGAAACCTGTTCATTGCTGGGTTTTTTCAGTTGTGTTTTCACAAGGAATTATATTTGGTGTTTCACTGAAAAGCTCAGTTCTCTAGACTAGAGTTTTGATGGGAAATTCAGATTATCTCTAAAATTTTTCCCTTTTCCTATTTGGAATGAGTATTTTCCTATTTTGAAATTCCTTTTTTATTTTGTTTTTCTAAATTCAAATGCTATTTATTTTTTCCTTGAAAAGCATCACCCTGCATTTAAGGGAATCTTTTTTTCATTTCAGACATTTCTACACTCCTTTCTAGTTATCTCTCTAAAATGACAGCAAGTTCTATCAGGCCCCCACTAAACAGCTTCAGCAGGAAGAATTGGCTCTTTAAAAATATTTAGTTATGTTCTTGAAGGTGCAAACCATATTACTAGATCTTCATTGCTCTTGGGATCAGTTTGTTCTGTTTGTGTGTGTTGCAGTCAGACTTCTGCCACGTTCTTTATTAAGTACTTTGCTGGATCAGAGCTAAATGTTTAATAAAACCCACTGTGAAATATCAAGGAGAACCACGTACTTTCAGGGCTACCTGCATTCAAAGAATTACGACAGTAACTGCATCTCATTCCACCTGTCTTCTGCCAGGGTGCCTAAAAGTGCCACATGCATTGCTGGTGTTTATACTGATTTCTTGTCCCCAGTATTTACTTCTCAAAGTACTGAGTACTTCATTCCAAGAAGTTGCAGTGGTAGAAGATTTAGGTCTTTGCCAGCTTCTCATATAGCAGAAATAATTTCTTACATAATTGGCTAGCAAAGTAGAAAGTCTCTACAATTTTTAAAGAGCATGATTTCTCTAAAAAGTTATCTGCTATGACCAAAACATTAACATTTCATTCACAGAATTTGTTAACCTGAGTAAGCTGCCTTTCAGACTACAAATTCATGTTTAAATAGCAAACAAATGGAAAAAAAACAGTCTAGAGAGGTCAGTGCTTTGTATCTAATATGCTTCTGCAGTTTACTTTTGTTCTGGTAAGCAGATGCTTTGAACACTGTTCAGCTGCAGTTCAGACAAAGGTCAATATCGGGCCAGTCAATATATCATACAAAGCTCCAAATCAATATCCTATGAAAGGAGGCTCAGCACCTTCTGCCTAAAAAAGTGTCTAAAATAGAACTTACTTCTCAGATTCAAGCTGTCCTGGGGGATTTCCTTCTTTGGGTTCCTGCTGGAGGAGCCCATCATGATATTGCAGTAATTGGTAATCTTTTAACCACCTATCCATGGACTGAATTTTGTGATTTAAGTAAGCATATTGATAACCAGCCTTTGCTTTTTTGTACTTAAGTGTTAGGGTGCCAGGCTTATATTTTCCACATAAAAGATCAGCAACTTTATTACCAGCAAAAGGTGGTTATTAGGGTCTAAGACTAGAATTCATCATAGTAAGTATGGTTATTTACTTTATACATTTATGCAGTATATCAGCCACAGCTTTGACAGTGCTCTGCAATTTTTTTTCACGCAAAGGCATTCAAATCCAAGAAATATATTCATACCTGCTGTCAACAAGTGCAACTCCCTTGGAAAGCTCTGAGCCAATTTCAGCAGTGACGTGAACGGCAGCATAAATTTTAGGTCTAAATTGGTCAGAAAATATGTGAAAGTGGGCATAATTTGCATGCTGAGGAATGAAAGAGGAAAAGTAGCTAGCAAAAAAGAGTGCAATTAAGGGGGGGCATAGAGGATCTACTGGCATGAGTGTAGTGCATCGAATTTGGTTCTGAATTCAGACAACTACAAGCAAATGTAAATGTTATACTTAATGCAACTAGCTATTTATAGTGGAGTGAACACACTTTCTCTACCTCTTATGCTCATTGCTATGCTAAAGGATGGACTAGAGCATGTCATGCCTAGGCTGGCAAACATTCAGCACCTACCTGTATGGATGTGCTGAGTATGTTCCCCAGCGGGCTGTATAGTATGATCGCAAATATACTGACTCTTTATGGAAGCGAAATCTTGAGGAATTAAAAAAATTATCTCGATCACCTTGAATATGTTTCAGGGGTCTTTTGCTTCAAGCAGCTTTTCCTGTATTCCAGGCTGCTGTGATAGATCATGGAAGGTGAGGGATATTTGTCACAGAAGCATCACTTCTTTGGTACCTGCTGAAAGGAAACGGCTAAGAACTGTGTAACGAAATGAAGGCATATTCGGACTGCCAAGAGGAACTGCTCAGCTTGGGTGCTGCTGTGCTTCCAGGCAGCCCCTGGCCCAGCAGGATGATTCAGTGCATCTGAGGTAGACATCTCAGTTCCAAATACAATGGGTGGGGAAAGGTGGCCACCTCTGAAATCATTCAAAGCGGCTAGGACCCTGTGTCTCTCCACTGCCTGAGCAGGTCACTGAAACTCCCACCTACCAGTCACCTGGGAAACCTCTCAGTTTAGATCTGAACAAGTGTTGAACCTCAGTCACCTTCATCCACTTGAAATCCAGAGCACTGAGTCCTCTCTTGAGAGCAAGCAGCTAATGATGGAGGAGGAAGAGGCAGCAGCCACTTCAGAATAACTTCATTGTTTGAACACTCTTACAAGAAGTGGGAAACATGGATTTTAAGCCTTTCTCAGACTGAAGGGGTTTGAACCGCAATTCCCTTTTCCTCGGAGCTTATCCTACCCATCAAGCTAGAGAAGTTCCTCGTTCTGCTCACTATGCGAGGCCACGGAGTAGAAAGAGAATAGGTAAGAGGGAGCTTGATTTTGCAGCCCATCGGTGAGGGCAGGCATGAGAGAGTCGTGAGGCTTGGTCCCAGCTGTCACTGCTGTTTAAGTATGCTTTACTGTTAATTTTTAATACAGGCACTCATACAGTCAAGCAGCCGTGGTTGACAGACTGTAGAGATTGTAGTGTTTAATTCTGCCTGAATTTGTATTAAGCGTGAAAAACGTGTGAACCAGATACTGCACTAAGCCCTGAACTTCTCACACCCAGTGATAAGCACCTAACTGAGACTGTAGCAGCATCGTTGCCTAATTAGGAGCAGAGTTGTTCAAGGCCTTCCACAGAGGTAATCGAGAGAGAAAGGAGACCTCCGGAGGAAAAGTGAGATCATTCTTCATCTGAATCCCATTCTGGAAGTGCCTGTTCTTCTCTGTTGATTACAAACAGAGCCAAGGATGACAATGCCCCCCAGTAACCCTCTCAGTTGAACTTAGCATGCCCAAATCATAGGAAAATAATTTCTTTCTCCAGTTGTTTTGCAGTTTATTGCTGTTAATTTCCTTTGTGTCCACCTCAGAGTGGTGTGCACCTCTAGAGAAGGAAACAGTGGAATTGTCTAGACACAACCTAAATGCCAGGATTGCTACCTAGCACCAGCCTTTCAGGGTGAAGTGTGGGAGGTTTTTAACCTTCCCTTTGCCCCAGGGAATCTGTGTGCAGCAAAGCCCTCACTCTTTCATGAAACCAGCACACCAAGAACAGATCCCATTGGAAAGGTATGCTGCATAGTCAGTCCTGAAATGTAATGTCAGTCAGCTAACCTACCTGCTTTTATATCATTAAATGCATCTTCTCCATCAAAGCGTTGTGCAATTTCAAAGTATAAAATGCGTTCATCATGCTCTTTTTTTTCACCTGAGAACATTTTCATTATTCCAAACAGTGGCTCTCCTAAAAAGCAAGAAGTCCTAGAAAGGCACCGGCAAGGTACGAACACTGCCTGTGTTGCTGGTGCAGTGGTGTGTAGTGCAGAACCCCCGAAATCCCCTTTGAGGTTCTGTCTTACTTATTTTCAGTGTTAGATGACCTAGAAGAAACAAACTTCATATTATTAATGTGCTTATTTAAGAAAGGTCGCCAGTACAGAAAAGAAACTCATTGAGGTAAGAGTATAAACTGGTAGGGTACCATTTAGCCAAATACATAGAGGAAAGATACCTTCAAGTGCAGGTATTTCAAAGGGGTATCTGTATTACAGACAGGGCCCTGTGGATAATTCTGGGGCCGTAAGATCTTTTTGTGGCAGGTACTGCATCTTCCTATATGCTTCCAAAAGCCCTTGTTTCTGGCTGGGGCCTCATGTCATTATTGTAAGAGTAATGACAGCAAAACCAAAATTAGGCTGCAGTAGATTATTTTCATTTTTTTCTGAGATGTGCCTTTTAGGAGCTTTGAGTGGAGAAACAACATTTTGTAACTGTAATCCAGAATATATACAACCAGACACTGTCCCAGACTAAAGACTTTCAAAATCATACAGAAGCCTTTAGTCCTCACCACTGGAGTAACAGACCTGTCCTTCCACCACTGGAGCTTAAGGGAAACTCTAGCTATGTAGGGGTATTTTTCTTTTTCCTAAATAACAGAGCAAATAACAGTTGTGGGGGAGATGATGTTTGATGGTGAAGACCATATTAAATTGGGGTTAGCTAGCCTCAGCAAACTAGTAGAGACAGGGAGAAGGCTTGCCATTTTTGTTTGGGAAAGGCTTCAGTAATATCACAGAAATGACTCGTCAGCCTTTATATCTCTCTGTGCAGTGATTTTCACCTTCCTCATTCAAAGGGTATGGTAACCTGTTAGTGAGAACCGAATAAGGTCATGTAACTTGAGTTCTCCGATGGTCTCCACGTATTCATCACCATCTTTCATGACGATAATGATCCTATCATCCAGAGTAAACATTACGAAACGTTACTGGCCCAGGGGAAGCTCCTGGAGGAGCTGGTTACGACACAGCTACCGTCTCCCTTCAGAGAGTCTGCCATGTACGGTCACTTTACTACAGTCTGAACACAAAGTCTGAGGCTGTTTTAATCTCTAGTGCCTTTGGGACTTAGGAGTTGTGCTTTTGACAAATTTTCCTGGGATGATACATACCTTTATAATATTGAAGTGAGGTGGTTGACTATATAGCTTCCCAAAACCATTCACAGGGCTTGAAGGTAAACCGTGCTTTTTGCTGCTCTGTGCAAGAGCCACGGCAACAGTGTGCGCCTGTTCGTTTCACTGGATCAGTTGCCTTTACTCCGAAAATAAGTAGCACTGATTGGAGAGGAAGTACGAGGGAAGAAGCAAGGATGTACTTATTTAGTCTGTAACACAGATACTTCTTGTTATGGGTAAAGAAGACACAAAGCCTCCCTTTGATTTTCCTTAGACCTCCTCCTTCTTTTATGTTACCTTTAAAACCCTTCAAAACTGTAACGGTAAAAAACTAGGGCCAATGTGTTCCCTCCTGTACTATCTAATTTAAATGTGAGTTTGAACAATTTTTTACATTAGTAACTTCAGGTTAAATCTACCAGCCTCGCCAGAAAGCTCAGGTAGAGAAGCAGCAAAGGTACCAGCTGAACACTATTCTAAACAGGGAATTTACCCCCAGGCACGGCTTTCCCCTCATTTGAGATATCTCCCCTACTGCTAGGGGTGATTTTGCCTATGGATTTTGGCAGCTTCCCTTCCCCTTGTTTTGTTGTCCCAGTATGTTACGGGAATGTTTAATTTCATTTAGCAGTTCTCGTTTCCTATTACAAATTTTCAGACTATTTCACCAGCATTATGTAGTAATTAACACATCACCTTCTGTGTGGAGAGCTGAAAAGATTACACTTTAACTGATAGGATCAATTCAGGAAGAGACACACTCTCTCTAAAAGTAGCTATTCCAAAAAAATTATACCGGAGTTGTCAATAATTTAATAATCTGTGTGCTAATTCAGTCTGTGGTTTTGTCTTTATTATTATTGCTGTTACTGTTGTTATTAATCACTACAGTTGCTTTCTACTGCTTCCTTTACTGTACTTAGGTGTCGTTCCCTCTTGCACCTCTGCGAATAAGCTTTGCTCTCTCCATCCCATCGATCTCAGCCTCTCTGCCTGCGCTACCCTGAGCCCTCCCAGCACAGCAGTAAGCCCACACCACTGGACCTCCTGCCAGCTCTCCATCCCTACGGCTGCTCCGCCTGGGGCCGTGCCTGGCCGCCAGCGCTGGGGCTGGGAGGACGCTGGGCAGCACCGAGAGCTCGCTCCCGCGTCGCCGCGGGCTGCGCTGGCAGGTTCATCAGTCAGAGAGCGGGTAGGGTTATGCCGGCAGCCTCGGGATGCCCGTAAAGGCAGTAACGTCCTGAAGCCGCTGACGTGCTCTTTGGTGCCGGGTTTTAATCCGAAGTCTTTCTCCTGACGTAAAAGCCGGGGTGGGTTCCACGCAGCAGTTCTGAAGGCAGAGGTCTGTGCTCAGGCAGGATCTGCCACGTGATCCTTCCTACTTGGAAATTTTGGCTTCTTATCGTCTATGGATGTTTTTCAGGCACGAGGTCACTCCCACACCTCTTCTGTCACCGTACGGCTATGTGCATGACAAACAACGTCCCATTGTTTTGTGACTCCACCGTGCTTCAGTAATGCAGATTATAGGTTCTCCTCCAATGCCTGGCAACGTGGTTTTTGTTTTTAGGCCTCCTGTAATGGTGCGTAGACATTTACAGGAATTTTATCTTTGTCTACGTACCAGTGATTATTTAGCTCCTTTATTTGATACTATTCTTTTTATATAACCTTCCCCCTATGATCTTATCCATATCGCATGCATTTTAGTTGTTGTATGAGCTTTAGAGAGTTACTTTTGTATTCCTCTATCTATCTGTAACTGCTACAGCTTTTATCCTTAGGTGTTAGCAATTCTATAAAGTGCTGTTACCTTTGAATCTCCAACAGATGTCTTAGGACGACCTCAGTGCTTCTCAGCACCTGTTTCTTCCCACTCCTCGTTTAAGTAAACACACATAATAATTAGTTTTCTAAGCCAGTAATCTGATTTCATTTCAGTTAGGCAAAAATCTACCCTTGCTGTACAGGTGTTCTCTTTTAAAGAGGAGCCCAAATACCTCACAAATATAGTTATGTTCTCGCTTTACCACTTTCCCCCCTAAAGTGGGGACCTTGACATCTCCTGTCCTTGCCATCTCGTTTATATTGTCCCATGCAAAAATCTGTCAGAGAAAACTACCTGGAGGCCTGCAGCATCAGTGTTTGACAATATGAACCTAACTCCTAGATTTCTGCCTTTCTGTCATTAGTATCAATCTATACCTAAGAGCACAGACGCCTGCTCTGTCTACAAATCTAGACATTAAATGAGATCTATGGCCTCCATAGCATAAGTCACAGAAGTACTGATATTTCTGTGTGACTGAAATCACTATTGCAAAAACTCATCTGTACCAGGACACTTTGTTGGAAAGTCCTCTTTGAGATAGAAGGCACATTTACTTTCTGCTACCTGTCCAGTGAAGTGGGCTTGTTTATCATCCTCTTTCATGATGAAAAAAGGGGATCTTTAGGATCAGCAAATTGAGAGCCCTCGTTTTGCAAGCACTGCATCAGGCAACACCCTTGTTGGCCTTTCGGGGACTTTTTACAAAGTCAAGGCTGCCAGACCATGACTAGAGTGTGAAGATTCAGTAGATCGAGCAGTAAATTGGGCATGTCAAGAAGAGATACAAACTAGTCATTTTTACACGGAAGACTTTTTTAAAGCTTCTTTGGCCCAAACAGAATGTCTAATCAGTTCACATTTCTTAGCCTTGGTTGGAAGAATTTCAATGCCTGTATCAAGAGCTCAATACTTTTCCAACCTGGTTAAATTTGC
This sequence comes from Aviceda cuculoides, assembly GCA_035590195.1. Lineage (NCBI taxonomy): Eukaryota > Metazoa > Chordata > Aves > Accipitriformes > Accipitridae > Aviceda > Aviceda cuculoides. The sequence continues at coordinate 1,933,465 of JAVJGG010000058.1, forward strand.
AACAGTATTATAACCATTCCGTGGCATTAGATCATACAACAGCACTAGTATATGATAGAGGTAACAAATTAGCTGAGTTAGACAATAAATGAGCTAGACAAAAAGTGGTTCAAGAGCTGGGCTTCAAGCTTCCCACAAGTCTCCTAGATATCTTCTACCATGAAATATAGTTAAGATATCAACAGATGAGCCATAGGCCAAAACTGAATCTACCCTGTGTACTTAAGTAGAAGCAGAGAAGGGGGAACTTTACTTACGTAAACTGGCATGACTGTCAGCATACAAAACTATGACATTTATAGGCATTTGTTCACTAGAGAAAATAAAAAATAGGAAGTATTCATGCCCCAAGATAGCTCTGAAGAATAAACTGATAGCAAAAAAGGTAAGAGTTGGGTTTTACTACACGCTGGAGATCAAAGCTTCATGCATGTTGGTGGTTTGATGGGGTGCTTTCTGTAATCGCTATGCCATAGCAGAATATTGGAGATTTACGTTAGCTAGAAGTATGTAGAAAAGAAAGAGGTACTGAAGGGAGGAGGATGAGATATGTTGTTCAGCTGAAGGGAGGCCTAACCTTCTATTTTATACTTGTGAAAGAGCCTTTTCAAATTTATGATTGCAGAATACATACATGAATATACATTTGAACACTTGCACTTTCAACTACCTGTTTGCTGATGGCCATAGCCCAGGAAAACAGGCTGGTGCCCAGAGTTGAACTGTGAGTGCAAAACACGAACATTTCAAATGTCCGGATAGCTGAAAATCACGCTGGAAATGTATTTTGGTAATAATGCAGATTACAGAGCACACAGCATTACAGTGCATTCCCCAGATCAAAAGGAGAAGTGCAGTAAAACCAGCAGGACATATACACCTCTAAATAAACACCCTCAAAACCTAACTTAAAAACAGCTGCAGGTGTTTGGGAGTCTGCCTAGACTTCTCTTCAAGGAAGCCTGTCACCCGCCCTAGCTACAGATAACGGCTTCATCTCGGCGTAGATGTTTTTGAGCCAACAATAAAAGCAAATCTAAGGCTTCTTAGGGCTAAAGATTTGTGGTCCTGCTCTGGTTGCTTCATGCATCACTAAGCAATGTAAGACCATATTGCTCCCTGAGGCTTTCTCCTTTCAGGACTGCTTTGATGTATACTGCCAGTTTAGCAGTTCGTACAGCGGGTTCGTTCCAGAGACAAGATCACGAAACAAGAGTCCTCTTTCTGACTTTGGGACCACAGTATATAGCCCGTATATATTCTACAAAACCGAGGGCTGGTGCAGTTGCTAGGTTTATGTGGTGTCGGGGGACACTCGTGAGATTCCCTGCTGAAGACCTGGTGTGGCAGCGGCTGGCAGGTGCCCCAGGCTCTTACTGCCTGGTCTTCCCTTGTTCCACCTACGCTGCTGAGAGTTTTCCAGCATCAGAGATTCCTCTGGTGGCATTTACATCATCTAATTTTAGATGCCCACATCTGAACTTGTTACCTCCAGGTCTCGTCATATCCAGTGAAGAAAAATAGGTGTAGTTCTAGAGAACTACATTTTAGACACGTACTTTAGGAAGAAATCAGTCATGCCCTTGAAAAACTCTTTCTTTCTGCTGACTTTACAGAGGGTTCAGATCGCCAGCTCAGATACAGACTTTGAGAACACAGACTTTTGGCAAGGTACATCCCACTCAGTCTGTCTGTATGTATTTTCAATCACAGAACCATCCGTAACTCAATTCTGATTATCTGAAAATAAGAAAATGCTAAGTCATTTTTTCAGTTTCTTCAATGCAAGTCATCCAAGTGGCCGTTCTTTGGCAGCTATTTCACTTCCCAGCATTCCTACTGTTAAATTAAGCCCGGCTGCTTCCTTTTCTCTTAATTAACCTTCTAGCAATTACACTGTTCTCTTTATTACACCTTATTTTAATGTCAACAGTTTTATGCCAGAGCTCAATCATTTGGACGCTCAAATGACTTCACAGAAGACTAAGAATGAGGAAAACGTCCCGTTAATATATTTAGATTGAAATTATAGTAGATAATTAACTTTAAAACACATTTGTATGAGATTTACTGAGTCCATACACCCAAACCAAACATAATTAAAGTTATTCCATTCATTACCTGGACTGTGTTTTTACTTTCTGTGTTCTCTTAAGATACACCATTGATTCTTGTAAGATAACTTTTATTTCCAAGCCAGGCCGACAGAAAAAAGGCATTCAGTGTGAGGGACTCTTGAGTTCCTAAAGATTCTCCATATAGACCCACGTCTTTAGGAAATACCTGTTTTCACTTTGAGATGCAGAGCTCAACACATAAACTATCTTTGGGAGTGGAAAGGGAGCTGGAAGAAGCAGAGATGGAGGTTACGAATGGCCATATTTTGAATAAGATTCCTTTCTCAGTGCTGGATATCAGACATCCCAGATTAGCCACTTCTGGCTGCTCAGAGGAATCACAAACTTTTCGTTATCACAGGGACTTCAGAGAAGTACAATGCAAAGAGCCTTATCATTTATTCCAGTGTCTTTAAATAAATATCATGAAACTCATTAACAGGCACATTATGAAGCCCATAATGAATCTAATATCCTTGCATGCATTCATATTTTTTTCTGGTATTTGTTGGACATAAATGGAACAAGGGGGATCTTTATGAATTTCTGCATGGAATTTGCCTGAAATAAAGCATCCAAACAGAAATGCATAAAGACACACAAAAAAAAAGTTCTAAAAAACTTCTTGTGGACCAGTAGTGTATTACACTATCTCTAGTACTGGTTTTCACCTTCTCCTCAAGAGAACATTGACTTAATTCTAGATGTATTCTACTATACCACATGTCATCCAGTCATACAGTTGTTTTCTCCCAGTGAACTCCGCTTCGCATCCAGCAGGAGCTCTGTGAAAGAAAGGACTGGTGAATCAGGACCGTAAAATCCATTTTAGGATTTGGGAGACATCTATCTTAGGTCCTGTCCACAAACATTAGTTTGGGTTAAGTCATGTTTCTCTCTGCCTCCGGGGCAAAATCCAGACTTGGAGAAACTGGCAGCAGCAGCATTTTACAGGCGGTCAGAGGTGGTATGTCCTGCAGAGGTAACGTCTTGAGGACATGAAGGACACTTCTTGGGCTCGTTAGAAGTCCAGTTACATTGATCATCTGCGTAGCAGTTATCATTGCTGGCCTTCAGAAAGAAGCAGACTCTCCTTAGTTTACAGTTCAACAGCAGTAAAACTTCGCCGAGTTTGTTTGTGGTTTTGGTTCAGCGAACGGTGTCAGTGTTGATACAAAACCATGTTGATGCTTCCTTTTATTACTAAACCAGAGTGGCTACGTTGACAAAACTGAGTTCCTTATCGAAATCAAGCACGAAATTATGTATCTTCTTCCACCACTGACAAGAACTGGAATGTTGTCCCTTGCTCCCGAACAGGGCAGGTGCGGGGCCCAGGTCAGGGCGCTTCTGCCTAGACCTCACCTGGGAGATGGACTGCGATTGAAAAGAACAGGAATCGTACAAAGAACAAGGGGGATTCTCAGCGTCAGCACACCGAGTTTTTATACGGCAAAGCCCAGCCGAAGAGTTGATGCCAGAAATCTCTACATTCGACAGAGAATCCACAGTTCACAAAATGAACCGGTATTTATCGCTGGGAAATCGGGACTTGCAGAGCCCGGTGGGGAAAGAGGTTAATTAAGCCTCTTGTAACTTTGCCAGTCACAGAAAGAACCCCTTCAGCTTTAAGACAAACCTACCACCAGCTATCCGCTGCCGTTTTCTTTTAAAAACGTGTGTACACATCTCACTGAGATCCATACATTCTGTCATCCAGTAAATATTTCAATAAACAGAAATATGTATCGTCCCTTTAAAATTTTTAAAAATATATTATTAAAATGCACAGAAAGCTGCACAATAGATGTTCTAGACTTTTGTAATAAAATATATTCCAGGAGAGATAAAATATAACATAATTAGTTTTCTTTGTGGTAGTTTGGGGGTTTTTTTAGAGAGAGCAACTGAGCTGAGATCATAAAATTCTCAAAATCTTCCGTAATCAGTTATAATTTTTTTTCATTATGTTCATTTCTACATTTTGAAACATGTAAAAGTTGTGTTTATGTAAATCTTTATTTGTCCAAGCAAATGTACAGAACTTCTCTGCCAACAGCTGCTCATGCCTGTGTTGAACAACTGGCAAGTTGCTTTTCTCCTGTGAGGAAACAGTTAAGCAACTTAAAATGTATATCCTAATGTGGTAAAGCACTGCCCTTTTACATGGGCACCAGGCAAAATATTCTTTAAACATAAAGACTCAGATAAGGAAGCAGGAATGAGATGCCAGCTCTGTAGCTTGTATCTCATAACCTCAGTGGAAAAAGCAGGGCTGCGTGGAACTAAAAAAAGTGAGAAAAAAACCCACAGGACAAAAGGTTACCAGTAGGAACGCAGGGTGGATCTGTCACTGTGGCTCTAGAAGTCGAAACCGATGAGAGTTTAATTTGTGTTTTTTCGTGTTGCACACAGGTATGCGAGTAGCTTGTTAGCCACCGTAATTAACCCAACCGGAGAGCTCGTTGCTTTGTGGCACGTAACAGTGGAAAGCGGCAGCGGCAGGGAGAGGCAGAGGTACCACAGCCCCGGCGGTACTGGGGACCCGACGCTGCGGGGGGGGGGGCTGCAGACTCGGCGTCTGCCCTTCCTTCCCCTCTCCTAAATTGAGCTTTTTTGGTCGTTGGTGGCAGGTGGGGGACACCTGGCCATTGCACGGAGAGGGGTAGCTGCAGACAGCTGTTCGGAGAATTCCCGAATCTTTGATTTGCTGTGATCAATTGCATGATTAGGCTGGATGTTGTTGAGAGCAGTGATTATCTAATGGGGGCACTGTGATCTCTGTTACAAAGAAACTCGGCTGGGGAGGGAAAATTCGCATGAGACATCAATATGCATTTATACAAAATACCTCGGGGCATCTTTGCAGCCAACAGGCTATGAGTTAATAGAGCTTTTTCTCTGTTAAGCCAGTGGAAGGAAACATGCTTGCCTTAAATCTATGTCAGAAAGTGAATCTTAGTGTTAGCGGTTTTCTTTCAGCTATAATGCATTTAGCTACACTAAGGTATGAACTTAATCGCTGAGCTATTCGGGAGGTATCAAGCACAGACATTAAATAGGATTATGCAACAGCCGTCTGCTCTTGCTAATTAAAATGTGGAAAACAGCCAGTATCAAATTATTTTGTTTAGACAGTTCGTGGCTGGTTTAGGTAGTACAGCATGTACTGCAGTGTTCTCACTATTTGGTAAGACTTTTACAATTTCACAGTGACCTGTGTCATCCTAACATACAGACTTTAAGTACAGCCAATGTCATTTTGCCCAAAAAGAAAACATTTTTATTGAATTAGGATTTTTAATAAAAAATTGCCATTTTATTTATGGGTTTTGGAAAATACATGCTTAGGCCCTTAGGCCTGCACTCCATAAATGATGTTCACCAGTAGCTTAAGCAGCCAATTTCACCTACATTTCAACTAAATTATGGGTGATCTGTGCTTTTAGAAGACTCTTCTTTAGCTTAAAAAAAAACGTATTTGAGCTACATTTTTGCTTTTGAATGGACTCACCTGAGTCCTATAGGTTTTGCTTTCTAACAGTCCCTTCTTCCAACAAAATTTGCTTTTGCAAGACTGCGGCGTAGTAATGAGTTCTACCGATGTGCTTCGCACGTGTCCAGCAGGCAAGATCCAGTCCAGAAAAACATTCTTTCAAACCCGTAGCCTCTTCCCTGTGACCCACCGGCTTGCCCCAGGGAGGGAGCTCTAGTCTGGGTGAACTGTTCTGGCGGTTTGTGTCCTGCAAACTTCTTCCCCAAGGGCCCCGGCACACACCCCTGCCCCAACAACGTGACCAAAAGTTCGTCCCTCGCACGCACGCCCCGCATACCCCCCCTGCTAAATGCCACGTACGTGCGGGAACGCGCCTGTCTGCAACGTGGTACAGGGACCGTCTTCCTCGATGGTTTTTGTCGACCCTGATCCCCCACCTGAGGTGGCTGCGGGGGTGTCCCTTGCCGTAGGGTGCGCGTGCTCAGCAGCACACCCAACAGCCAGAAGTCTAGATGGTTCCCGTCAGGGAACCCACCACACCAGACGTGCCACAGCTCTGTGCCGGCGCGTCCGATGAGAAGCCGAGCGCAGGGACGGGATGGCGTGTACCTCAGTCTACCTCCGCCGTGGAGCCGGGCCGTGTCCGAGCTGTCTCTCCAGAGCGAAGGGCTAGGAAAGCACACCTACGTTCTACAGCGTGGTACGGCTCGCGTGGTACGGCTCGCGTGGTACGGCTCGCGTGGCCCGCTGCAGCCACGAGGTTGGGCACGGCTTTATTACCGCCTGAAAGCTCAGTATGTGCCATCTCTCCGAGACTTGTCAGATAAGTGCAGCCCCGAAAGAACCCTGGCGCGGAAACACGTGCGACCGTAGGTGGGGTTACGACAACTGCTGGAGGGACTTCGGTGGCCGGTATAGGAGACCTGGCAGATCTGTTCTTCTCACAGTCGTTTCGTTGGGCCCCGAGTTCCTTGTTCCTCTGAAGAAACCATCCGTTGCAATTAGTTTTCTCTCAGGCATACCACCCTTTGTCCACCTCAGCATCCAGCCGAGATAAGTAGGTTTGCGTATTCGTTAGGCACATCACTGAAATGATCAGCAGGAGCACAGCTTCAAAAATGACATTTATATTGTCACCATTATGGTTTAGAGTCAATGCCTGCTACAGATTAAGAGGACACCTGCCCCCGCCAGGCTTGTGTCTGCCCTACCATGCACAGATGGTTTTACATCCTCTTCACATTTGGACGCTTACCATTAGCAACCTAAGTATTAAAAACTTTTTAAATGAAATCTTGGATTTCACTGCACAGTTCTGTGGCAGAGTCAGTTCAGTGACAAATCCAGCCCCTGCAAAAGAGTAAAAGGAAGCTGGAGTTCTTCAAACTCCTAAGTTAGAAGAAAAGATGGTTTGAACAACCCTTCTAACAAAACAAGATGGGTTATAAGCAACATAGGTTCAGTAGAGAGTCTTAAAATCAATGAGCAGAAAGCTTTAATAACTTCCCCAACCACTGTTTTCCTCCTTGCATGAAAATGACTCATTAAAAGGACACGTCAAATTGCTCTCCATGTCTGTGTAAGCAAACACCAACACAATTGGAGAATTTGCTAAACGGTTACGTTGAATGCGATATATAACAAGAGGGCTAGGAAGCTGCTGCATTAACATGTGGGAGATGTTAAGAGAAAAACACAAATGTCGCTGTAAGAATGGGGAGGAAATTTGAATTTGCAATTATGCTTTAGATTTTTTTAAACAAATGTTGCAGTTTGTAAAACAGAAAGAAGCCTAGTTTGGTAGTTCGTGCTCCCAATTTTCAATATAATTTTAATGCAAGTATACAGAATGTTTGGTTTCGTGCTTTAGGTCTGCCTAGGTTTTGTTGTAGTATTTTTGCGCTCCGTCCTACAGAGAGCACTCATGACGGTCATCTGTCTCAGCTGTGGTGGGAAACAGAACCACATTTTTAGGCCTACATATAGATACAAAGTGAGGCTTGATGTTTACATTCAGTGATTATAGACTGTTAAATACAGAGATTTCATAGCAAAGAAGTCCTTTAAATGGAGCATCGTATTAATGACAGAAAGTAACTTCTGCCCATCCGTCTGTAGGCAAACCCCTAACAGGGCCAAGAGTGAGAAAACTGGGCTGTAAAAAGAGAAAAAACTGTCTGCCTCTCTCTCACAAAATCGCAAAGTCCCAAAATCACAATGTTTGGGGGGGTGGGGGGCTGGTGGAAAGGGAAGTCCCAGTCCCAGTTTGGGACATGGGTAGGAGCCTGACAAACACATCCAGGAATGCCATCGCTTGACGGCCCAATGCGATCGGAGAACGCACGTGACCCCGCGTGCATGGCGCTTCTCTGTCCTTTAACGAACTGCCGTCCAAATCACCTAGCGGTGGGTCAGGCCGGGGTTTTACTTTCCCAAGCCCAAAATATGTTTCCCCTTCAGACATGCAGAATTTGTATGAAATACAGCACTGTTTCTTTGAAAGAACCCCCCAGTACTCGTAGTGCTCCACAAGCTAACAGGATGAGCATCTCCCAGTCTGCTCCACAGGCGGCGGAAGGAGACTTCTCCAGTCCTCCTCCTCGCCACCTGCGCTGGTGGGGACTTCTGTTCCAGGCTTTTGGTCAGGGGAAGGTGGGTGAGCTCCCAAGGACCTGAAGACAGCTGGAATCAATAGGAGGTCGTCGTGCGAGGGGCTCTCCTCTTGAGAGCGTCGAAAGAGTGTGTTTATGGACGTTATTTCACACTCCGTTAGAAGGGCGTAAACCTTGTGAAACTCAGTGCGGTTATTCCTTATTAATATGTCTAGCTGAAAGCAGCAGTTGAATCAATGTTTTAGCAGAAAAGGCTGTTTACTCTGATAATTAAGGAGGGTCGAACTGTTAGCCTATCAATAAGAGCTGCGCCAGTCAATTCAATAGAAGATCTCATTTTCATAAGGAATTCAGGTGGAAGGCTCTGCATGCTATTCTGTTTCAGAAAAGAATCTAGTAATACTGCATTTAAAAAAAAAAAACAAACCAACAATATTGTTTGAAGCAAATATTTCATTAATTTGACCTATCCGTGATAACATTTTTCATGACACAATAACACCAGTGAATTTTACTACTTGCCAAGGGAGGCATGTTGCTATCAGAATGCGTCCTGAATGCGTTCAGCTAGTTCAGCTCGAAGGAAACAATGGAGCTTATAGACGTGGTAGGCTACCGTTCAAATTGGCAAGGTTCCCGTTACAAATATTCCTTCCTTTGAATGTCTCTTGCCATCCAAGTCCTACATGATGCTTATAATTTAAGCGTTCTCCTTAATGAATCACAGATGAAGAGCAATGTCTACAAAGGGATTTCAGGGGAGGTGTGGGTCGGATCCTGTGTTACGCTGAGTGAGCATCGCCAGAGGAGTCGGGGCCCTGGTCCAGAGCCTCTCGGTGGGAATATGACCACCAAAAGCTTCGGATCTAGCCCAGAGAGCGCACAGCACCTCTCCAGAGGTGTTCAGCCGCTAGCAGGATAAAGCCTCAGCTAAGTGTATATAAAACTAGTGGCCTTTATGCGGTTTTTGACATTTAAGGGTAGTCCTGCAGAGCTTGACAAGCTGAGCTTTGTCTGATTAAAGAGCATGGCATGAGACTCTAAATTACTGAAAATAAAATGTGTATTGTTATATATTGCTACTATATGTTTTCTACAGTTTGTATATGAGAAAGTATGATTAAAAGTCGATGAGAGACTGTTTATAAATTTTGATTGCTTCATAATTTTAACTCTGAGCAACATTTTTATCATAATTATAGGCTTTCTTAAAGCATTTATGCAGATTGTTTTATTCAAAAGGGGTTTATTCCATATAAACTCCACTCTTTTATCTCTCCATCAAATCAGTGTGTGAATTCCCAGCAACCACAACTCCACTAGACAGTCATCGCATTAGTAGCAGAGATATTTTCAAACAATTCCTCACATATTCTGAACATTATTTCCCGCTTTCCCATCCCGGTGAGTGTCATGGTGGTAAATAGTAATAATAATCCTTAGCACGTTTGTTACCGTCTTTATCTCTCTTTAAAAGTATTAGCAAGTTTATACGCGTAATTCCTCTGTGATGTTCCTGTGTGTTACGGTAGCCAGTGTATCTATGGCTCAGTGGAGGCTCGGGGAGATTAAGTCAGATATCTCACATCCTCAGCTCAAGGAGATTTAAAGCCAGGGATTTAGATGCAGAGCTTCTGTTCGTTTCAGGGAGAATTTTGTGTCTAAATACCCTGGATCCCTACAAATGTTGAAGCCTAAAGGACTTACCCAAGGACCTCAGGCTGTTTCTTAATCGTTGTTAACATGCAGTTAATTGCACTGTTTCAATGCCTGTGAACTGCTTCTGTGGTCTGCAGCGGGGAGTGAGTCCTGGCTCCCAGTTCAGAGTGGCTCACGTCCATATTGCCTATGAGGAGAGGCCTCCGGAGCAAACCGTCCTCTCTCCTTCCTCCAGGTTTCCTCACAAGGAGATGAGGTGTCCGTCCCAGCCAAAAGCCCAGGATTTCTGCAGTGGGGACAATCAGGGCATCGGGACTCTTGGGCGAAGCTTGAGGCAGCAAATAGACAGCACAGCTGGACCTAATGTAACAGAAAAGCAATTTAACCCACCGGGTGAACCAGCGGCAGTCCTGGTAATACAACTGAGGAGCCCAGCAAAAGTGAATCATCTTCACTGGAAGAGGAGCTGAAAGGTTCGAATAGTTTCATAGCAGTCACTGTCTCAGCAAGCTCTGCCTCATTATGGTCTTCTCATCCTGACGGCCTGAGAAGGCACTTCTCCAGCACTGGAACCTCTATAGAGTTAATAGAACGAAATATATACCCCCTATTTGCATATACAGCTAGGGCTTCAAACGAACAATGTGCTATCACCTCTCCCAGGAAGTACAAATATATAATGTGAACTGTATATAAAATATGTGCAAACATTTTTGCCATCACACTACAGGTTAGACCTTTTGGTACGTGTGCTTGGATGCTCAGAAAGAAACTGACTTCCTAAAGCTGCAGCGTGTTCCGGCGGGCTCATGGCGGTGATGGCAGAATGTCTAAATGCTTCATTTAGCAAGGAGTTGTGTTAGTTTGCCTCAGTCTGTTTGACGAGCCACAAGGCCTGATGCTGAGCTGTGCTCCGTTTTACAGCACTGCCTTCAACATTAATGATGTCCTCAGATGACTGGATCACATTGCAGTGGGATGACCTGATCCCCACCCCGTACTTCCTACTCACAAGGCACTTGAAAAACTGATTTGCACCTCGGTCTTGGAATGTATATTCTGCACTTGAACGGTGTGGTTCAGACTTCAGAGGCGAGACCTAGAAAAAAACCACCAAGAAAACAATTCAATTACTATCCGCTGCTCTAAAACGACATGAGAGAATCAACACAAACAGTGTCAATACTCAGCTCTGTGCAGCAGTGCAGTCAGGTTTCACCTGTTGATTTTTATAGCTTGCAGCCTTCAATGTTACAGGTCTTGCAGCTTCCCTCTGATTTCACTCCAGTGTAGGTCAGGCAGAATTCCCTGGCAGTCACAGGGAGCAAGCCCGTGCAAGACGTGATTTTAGCGATTTTTGTGTTTCCTATCTCCAGCGCAAAGCCCATTTAGTCCTTAAACAGTAAAATCATAGTCATCTTCATTTCCATTTCCTGTGTTATTTTAGGCATTTTCCAGCTCTATCGTTTGTATTTGTGCCATAGTTTTTCCACCCTGAAAACATACTAATATTAATATTTGAATTATGGGAGTAAATGCAAGTCGAGTGCCAGGATTTCTGATGACACTGCAGTTGGAGCGGGTGCAGATCTGTATTTCAGAGCAATTTTAGGGCAGTCAGGTTGTCACTGGACTTAATTTCAAGACTTAACAAAACTGCTGCATCTGAGGGGAAAAAAATTATCTATGTCAGTTATATTTTGACCTCTGAGGTTCAGTACCGTTTCATGGCAGAATGCTGAAAAAGGGACAGCTGCGTCTGCACTGGAAGGCACAAGTACACCGGTAAAAAAGCAATCACGTTAGAGGTAACAGAATGTCAATTTTGGGGTGGCAGGAGGAGTCTTTTAATATCAAGGATATCAATAAATACTTTTTCCGGATTTGTTGGTCAGGTTCTTGTTTAAAAATAAAGCTCGCGGCTTTACCGTTGCCTTCCTGCGCAGGCAAATGGGCCGGCTCACAGCTACAGGCATTTTTTGCTGCGTGAGGGAGTTGAGTACAGGCTGTCCACGGGCCGCGGAGCCGGCCGGGGTGTCGTGGCGGGGCTGGCTCCCAGCCGCTCGGAGGCAATCGTGCCGGGATAAATCCTGGTTTCTTCTTCGGGGATTTTTACCCCATGCGAGGCTGTAGTTGGCGTTGCCAAAGCGTGGAAGAAAGCTTACCTCGGGGCTGCGAGCCGGGGAGTCCCCCGCAGCCTCAGCCTGGAGCACTCCAGCCGCCACTGGGCTTTATATAGATATAAGTTTTATAAAAAAAAAATTTTTTTTTTAAGTCTGGGGGTTCCGAAAAGCTCAGTCCCGAACGCAGCGTGTCTGCTGTGCTGACCCAGGAGCC
>JAVJGG010000058.1:1980580-1997801 GCA_035590195.1 Aviceda cuculoides
AGCCCCCCCCCCCCCCCCCCCCCCCCGGTTAGGAAATAAAAAATTACGGGAGAGCGGTGACGCCAGGAAGGGACACGAACACCCCTTCTGCTGAAATACAGTTTCTTCTCCTGCTTCTGCGTTGCGTTTCACCTCGTGCTCAGAGAAGGAACAGAATTGCTTCAAAATGCTTGCGTTAACTCTTTTTACCCAGGATTTATTCCGGTCTTTCAAATAATCATTTTACTGCAAGACATGTGGTTTAAGCAAGCGATACGTAACAAACCGCATTCCTCCGAAGCACCCGAGCAGTCCTCGAAACCTTTACAGTTTTTCAGCTATTTTAAATAAAAATGGATGTAAAAATACATCTGCAGAGCAGGTGTAGAAAACACACGTAGTAGTTTCAGTGAAAGCTAGCACCTATTGCATTGCCGTCTTAATTCAAAGATAGTTTTGTGACAGAATTGTGTAGTCAAAGCGTTTTTCTTCCCTGATAATTCCTGCACTGTAAGACTATCAGTGGAGTTGCCCGTGGAAAAGGTACTACACAATGTATTGTGTTACTGGATTCATTTTCTTTCAATTTTTACTTTAATTTTGTCTAATTACTGTATTGTGATCTAAGTCAGCAATCTTAAATTAACTATCAACTTTCGAAGAAACCCTACAAATGCATGATAATGATGAAATTTAAATTACTTTTGGTTATCATGCGATGTCTACACCACAGAAAAGTAAACCTTCAGGTATCTTAATTCTGTTTGCATATATAGCAATGTGGTTTTCCTGTTTCCTTATTTTAGAGTAGAATTCTCTGCCATTTCCAAACTATAAAAATGCAATTAAAAAAACCTGTTTGGGGTATTTTTTTTTTCCTCTAGATTGAATGATAGATTTGACGAAAATGTGAAAGAAAACAGTTCTGGGGCCTAAGTTGTCAGCTACTCAGATTTCTTCAGAAAAGCAGCTTGTTGTTTTACAGGTGCGGATGCAGAATGGTAAAACTGTTCTCTGGTCCTGCTAAACCAGAGAAAGCCGTTTCGGTGCAGTTGGTCAGTACCAGTATAGTACTGGTACAGAGCTGGATTCTGGTCCCACAGCTGTTCCAAATCCAATATACGCTTTGCTCAAGCCCTGATCCGAGGCCAAGTGATGTCGCTGCCGTGACTTCAAGCGCGCTGCGGATCGGGGCCTTTTACACCACCACGCCTCGTGCCGCTGGGCTGGGAAAGGCTGTTGTTACTACAGCTTTCTTTTCCTGTGAAATCAGATTAATTTGGAATGAATTAGAAAGGCTCGAACAGAGATGCTCGGGGTCGCTTTTTATGACAATACTTTTAATTTTAAATATTTCTTACAGATACAATTTGGTAGCAAAATACAAATTCGCGCTTTCCAGTATATTTCCGCTTATCTTTGATTTTGGGGTGAATCGCACTTTACTTTTACATGCGTGTGTTCATTGGCTTATTTCTGGCAACAGAGCATTGCAATTTTTATGTAAATAACAAGCGAAAAGGGAATCTATTGTAAAATACAATGTATGACAAATTCATTGAAACAAGCAAAATAATTTAAATAATGGTTATTCAATAAATGTCAGGAAAGCAATCTCACACCTTCGCTGATCGAGGCTGCTGTGTAAGTTGGAAGAAAGCGATCAAGGGAGACTTTTTATGCAGTAATATATGGAGCCTGTTCCAGTTGTTAAGCACATAATTAAAAATTCAGCGAGTCTTACCAAAGAGGGTCATAAACAACAACAATTAAAAACTCAAATCTCCCTCTGCTTTGTGTTCAGGGAAAAAAAAGTGTGTGGTTTTTTTGGTGATGACTCAGATTAGCTCCAATTAAACTTAGCTTTAAGCCTGAGAGCTGCAAAGTGAAGCAAGCAGAACTTTGCCGCTTACTGTTAGAGGTAGTTTTGCTTACAAAATGGTAGAATTGCTCTTAAGCAGCTCCAACAAAAGAGGTATAAAAGAGAAATCAAAGTGGAAGGAACAGTCGGAACGCTAGAAGTATAATGCAAAATCCTTACGTGTCAGTAAGGATTAATAGGTAACAAAGCAAACCTGAATCTACCCATCGCTTTTCTTCATCCTATGTGCACCCGAGAAGTTGAATTATAACAAAACCGTGTCATAAATGACCTTAGTTTTCAGAGTTTACAGTCCTTCCATAAATATTATTAATTCAAATACCCAGAATCAATGTAGTTTGGTCAAATGATCTATAATCAGTAACATTTGAGCAGTGATCGGACGGTGGCAGAGCGACACTTCCATACGTTGACACTATCTCGTGCCACTCGTGAGCTGAAATGGCAGAACAGACCCGCCTCATTAAACTGCGTCTGGGAAGACAATATGTGGGGGAAGAAACCCCATCATAATTAAGCGTCCCATCTAGATGATCATATTAGTGTTAGGTCATTATAAGTGGGGGGTAAGTGAAGCAATGTTTCTTTTCAGCTTTGAAAATTTTAAGGAATTTAAATGCTTGAAACCGTTTTCCAGCTCACCTACTTTCAACGTCAAGTTTAGCCCCTGATTTCCCTATTTATCCCTCTAACTCTCCTGAAGTGGCTTTCGAAATGTGTAAGCGTGGATTTATTGGAAACTTTGCTGCTGCAGCTTCACTGTGGTTGTTCTGATCATTTCAGGACAAACGTGACAGTTTAAACTAATGACTGAACATCTATTGTGCTAGTGCTGTTTCCTGGTTATCTAGTTATTATTTATTTCCTGCTTGTTCTATTGTTTCTTGCCTTACGAAGACTCCTGTTCGCTCTGATAAAATTCCTTATAACACGGCTGCAACACCAAGGCTTGGGTAAAAGGGGTCCTCTGAACGACAACACAAAGAGCATATAAAGAATCCATCACAGCAGTCAGTAGTATAATGCAATTTATTTTCACTAGACATCCTCTTCGCTACTGGATTAGTCACTTCACTAATGAGCAAATGACCCATAACTCACAGGAGAGGGAACTTAATGTGCAGGTCTTGCCTTCACCAGTGCAGATGAACTGCAGCGCGCTCACCGTTGGGCAATCACTTAATATTTACGGCTCCTTCCCATCTTTCTCGGGCATTCCAGAGGCCGTGGGAGTTTCAGGTGGCTGAAAAATGCAGGCCCCGATGGCAAAACAGATACTGGGCTTTATATTTTGTATTGTTCCAGAAAACATTAATAAAAGATGCCTCTTGCATCTAGATTCCACCAGGAGCCCACAAGCAGACAATGAGATGGTTTTAAAAAGCAATCTTTGTACCTGCTAATACATTCAAGATGCTATTTTCTACCACTATGCGCTAGGCATCTTTCAAATTTATTGTCCAGATCTCACTTTAGCATGACTTTAACTTTAAAGAGAATTTATCAGGTCATTCACTGTATGAATGCAGCTTGTCTCCCTGTGCTAGGAAAAGTTGACACTGTGAAATCTAAAAAATTCTGAGTTTGTCAGTAAAAGGAGAGTTTACAGTTTCAGTGGAATCAAAGAACTTGTGAGATCTTGGTTTTAAAGGTGATTTTTTTTCCCCCTATCCTTAATTTCACATATTGATTATACGTATCTACAGAGCACAGAAATTTGAGTCTATGATTAGTAGTTATTAACAACTCAGAGTTAAGAACCAAATTCAATCAAAAGTATAAAACAGTCAAAATTTTGAAGTTGGTGGATCACCCTGTGTGACCAGGGAAGCAGAAATGGAAGCAGAAGTACATTCTGTACCTCATTTGGTAAAGAATGGTGACAAGATTTCCATACCCAGCGTTATTTTTAACATTTTAAAGTAAATTCTAGGACTCATTTTGTACACTTAATCCAGAAATAGTTTCCTAGACCCAAAATAACTTTTAGCTTTGATGATAGGGCTGAATCTCTTCTGCTGAAATCCCCAAGATAAATTTATCCCCAATTTTATACTCAGCAGATCACAGAAAATTTACCTGCCTGACACAATAAAACCAATGGTAATTAGAAGGATGCTAAGCCTTTACAAATATTCTAAGCCTTTACTCACTTACACATAAGGCCAGAAAACAAAATTGTTTCTGTTTTCTCAAATCCTAAATCAGACCCCGGACCAAATCCCACCCAAGTCAGCGGTGCTCTTTCCGACGGACCGCCGTAGAGCTGACATCAGGGCGTACCTGCAATTCTCTTCTGTTGTTCTGCATCAGCGATGGTTTTGTGCAAAATCTTGGATAAAATACTGCCAATGACTCTCAGGATAGAATTAGCTGAGCAGTAAAATGGCACGATTGGCCCGCTGCTGTGTTATGTATTACATTTTATTGATGTAGCAAGTACTATAGGTGTTAGGTCTATGAATACCTCTGATCTTTCCTGAATTAATTCCTCTTTCAAATCAAAAGCCTGTGGTTAAACTGGAGTATACTCTAGAAACCTGTTTTATCTGGAGAATTTTCAAGGATAAAAAAATCCACCACAGCCTTCGGTAGACAATTTCAGTGGTTAGTTGCCATCACCATTAACCATTTAGGCCTTTTTTAAAGTCAAAATTTGTCTAGCTTCATCTCCCAGGCGTGGTATAACGTCTTCCTTCGTCTGCTAGGCTGAAGAGTCCTCTACGGCCATCCTTCTGCCCCCATAGAGATACTTACATGACCAAGTCAGCCCTTAACCTGGGCTTTAATATGATTTATCTAGACAGAGTACCTTCTCTTTCTTCTACGCACACCACCAAAAACGCTTTCCAGACTTTTAACTGTGCCACTTGCTCTCCTCGGAAACCTTTCCAACATCCTCTAGGTTTATAGCAAGGTCTTCTCAAGCAGCTACATACACAGAATTAGGACTATTTTAAACCTGGAGCAGTGGCTTGTGTTAAGTTCTTATTAGAATTATATTAGTCATAAAGGCGCTAGAAATAAATAACAACAGCTGTAAAAAAAAGGTGACATATCAGCTGGTACTTCAGGGTTAGAGCTTTAGGGAGAGTGCCTTAATGGGAAAATAAAAGGGGTTTGTGCCTACAGCACTTACAAACACCAGCTGCTTTGTTTCGGTTTCTAAACACAGGTGTAGGAGCCTGACAAGAGGTGCTGCTTCGTAATCTAGAAAACTCCTCCATTTATTTATTTCTACATGAGGTTTAACAGCCCAACATTTTCCGTGTTGCTTCGGGTGAGGGCACCGTTCTTCACCTTGCTCTAAGCTTTGTGTCCAACCTTAAGGTCACTGCAGAAACACGGGCAGAGGACCTGATGCTGTCAACGGTCCCAGTAAAGTTGATAAAGCACTTTCCTTGGGGGCAAAAGTAACACATTAAACTTTATCGTAATTGCATTTTCTTTGGCAAATCATGTGGTTATCATTCATACCTGCTATAAGATCTCCAGCGCGATTGCTTCAGGGAAATGTTGCTGTATCATGTGAAGAGGCTTGTAAAACTTATTTTAGGTATTTCAGCCAGTAATTGACAGTCGGTAGACTGGTCTATGACACAGATATTTCATGCAATGAGCAGTGCATGAAATTTGCATTTCATTGCATGAAATTGGCATTTCTCACCCAATCACGCTGGTGTTTTATGAAGTTGTTCTAACAAAAAAAAAAATCCTGTCAGATTTGGACGAGTGAAATATTCTACTTTTCTCTGTTTTGCTGAAATACGTCCTACCAGCAGAGCAAGGAATACCCCCATAAAACTGTATATCTGTTCAAACGAACAAGCAAGCACTCCAATGTGTTATTTAAGCAAAAATGCTCAATTGCTTAGTGGTCTCATGGTCGAGTTTTTCTTCTAGCCATTTCTGTCAGGCTTTTTACTTCTGGTTCTGTTGGTTTTGTTCATGCTTCCAGTCTGACACTGTTTTTCACGCTCCTCCTGTTTTTTCTCCCTCCTCCGTTGCCTTCTGCCCTACCGAGTCCGTGGGAGATGAGCAGAAACACAGACTTCCCCGACCACCCCGGTTTCTGAACACGGGGGTTTTGTGCTCTACTTAGAGGTAAGGTGGGGAACGGCTGAGATCAGAGAATTAAAAAGGAGACTACAGCGAGAAAGAAGGCAGGACTGAAAATACACCCCGACAGGAGGGAGTTTAAGAAAACCCTCTCCGTTGTGCAAGTCTGGAGTCAGCGTCGGAGGGAGGACTATGTATCTGGGCGGTCCCCCCAAGCCCTGGTCCTGCCAGGGTCATTTCTCCCATTTTTTACAACTCCGAGGCTGCACTGGAATTGTGGCAGGGTTTCATAAGTGGGTTCAGCCCACGGGCGTTTCACCTTCCCTCACCCCCCCGCACCCCTGCAAGGCGAGTCTGGGGTGCAGCGGCAGCCACGAGTCAATCAGGGACGGTTCTGATTGTAAATGCCTGCCATGGTGTAAATGACAGTGCCGAAGGAGATTATATTCAGAGCCACGTACATGCCGCAGAGGTCCCACCTCGAGATTAGCCTAAAATACCACCCAGATCTCCAGGTCCCTCCCAATTAGCAGAGCCAGGCAATCTTCCTGGCACTACAGAGGCAAAGACGCGTTTTTAGCTCGGCGCCGCGCTCTCTCCCCTGAACTCCCGGAGCCCCGCTGAGCCGATGGAGTCCCAATCAGCGGGCTAGCTCTGATGCTGCCCCTTCACGAAATTGCCTGTAAAGCCAGTTCGGCGAAGGGATCTGTAATGAGCTCAGCAGCTCGGGGCTCTCAGTAAACTGCCGTGGTGAAGGGAGTTCGTGGCTGAAATGCCGGCCCTTTTATTCGTCGGTAGCGCATCAATTAGTAGTTTAACAGGCAGAGGAAAGATGCAGTGAGGGTTCATTTAATATTAGGCTGATCATAGTCTGTATTTGTGCTCATTCTGGCAAGTTTTCCACCTTTTGGTACTTGAGGAGAGCTGCTTTCTTAATTCCTCACACTACAAAGAACCTGCCAGCCAAGTTCAGTTGCAATGTATAGGATCAAAACGTAAAGATTACTGCCTAAGAAGTTAAACCAATTCTTCTTACAGATTGAACAATTCAGGGAGAAAGAAAAATGTCCTAGGGTCCTGTAGGATTCCTGTAAGATTCGTGATATTGTTGTTATACTTATGGTTCTGGTTTATTACTCTCAGAGAGCATTAAGCATTAATGATTTGCATTATGCAGGAAACACTTGTGAGTTAATCAGTGCCTCAAGTTCTTCAGTGGTTCCACCCTTTCTTTCTTCCTGTCTTACAAAGAGCTGATTTTATTACTTAATTAGTTCCTCTGGTCAAGGACTAGGGACCCAAGTGTTGTCAAAGTTAGCAGAAAGAAACATCTGTCCACCCAGCCGGAGTTCTCTCCCGTCAGCAGGAGGGATGGACAAACAGTTGATGGCAAACAGTATGTTCACCAAACGATGGGCTATCATTTAACATACCGACTGGAACAGTTTAGGGGTTTTTGTATTTTGTTGTTATTTATAAGTATTCAAGAAATGCTTGCTGGGAACATATTTCAGCCAGTTTCAGCCTATCGTGCGTTGGATCTGTGCCTTCACTGCTCATGCTTGCTGCTTTCCCAGAGTAACTAGTTCCCCAAGTCATACAGGGTTGTTTCTTGTCCGTTACTGGTGAGTGGAACTAATAAACGGAGGGACAGAATTACGAATTAATTTCTGCTTTCTCACTGGGACATAGAATCCCCTTTTCTTTGTAGGTAAGCACAAGCCCACCCAGCTCAAGCTTAATATGTGCTATTGGAAGTTCAAGATTCCTGGGCCCTTGATTCCCTCAGAAAAAGAGAAGGTTTTTTGAAAGTCAGCAGCTATAGTGAATATTTCAGATGTTAATTTTTTTCTGATGTGCTGTTCCTAGGACTCTATGGTGTGAAGTCACAAGCTTAGGACAAATTTAATATCCATTCTCATCCATTAGTATCGTAAAACAGTCTTATTCTCAAATATTTCTTGGCTCTGTTCTCAGGTAGAAAAAGAACAAAACAGTTCAGAACTTTCCACTATCCCTATTCTTTAATATACCTGCATAATCACTGCTTTTTCTGTTATCTTAAAATGTATTCTGGGGATCAACTTCAGTTCTCCTGACATCTGCCGCATGACAGAATGCCGACACCTTTTTCTGCTAAGTTACGCCCTCCCCACCAGTCTCTACTGTAGCCCATCAGTCAGTTTTACTGGTCTGAACCAGCATCTCTGTGTCTCTGCCACATGCTGGGGCTCCGTAGAAATGCAGCTTGGTGTCTCCACCTCACTCACCTTTTAGTGGCTCAGATTTTCAACAAACACTGCTGTATTTCTCAATAGTCCCACTTGTCTATGTTTTCCGAGACTAAAATAGTCCTCTCCAACAAGGCAATATTATATTCCATATTAATGATGTTTTCTTTGCATTTATTACATCCCTATTGCTCTGATGGTCATGTATTCTGTATTTTCTGAAACTCCTCTCTCACAGTTGCTTCACCTATCCGACCTGTTCTTCAGCCCACACGTCTCACCCCACGACGCGCCTTTGCAGCTTCGGGGGTCGGCTCTCTTCCCCCCGCTGAATTCACGAGGGTCTCGCGCAGACCGGTGGGGTCACGTCTCTCCTCTTCAACGCCTGCAGTCGCAGTGCTCCACAGGAGCTCGCCCCTTGCGTAGCCCCAGGACAACGTTGCAGGTTTTCTGCGGTGATGTTTCTGTTGTTCTTCTTCTGTTTATTTTCAATTAGAAAAATAGCATAAAAATGGGATGCACAGATACAGAGGCTATGGTTTACACCATACCCACGCCTTCTGGGGAGTGCGCTGGGGAGAGACCTGGGGGCCCTTGCGTGATGTGGGGCTGGCTGGTGTCCCCCCCCCGCCCCGGGATAACGCCGCCTGCAACAGCCTAATCCAGGTGTCTGCCCTGTGGCTCTGAGGCATCACTCGCCACAGATTTTTGTGGACTTTCGGTGTAAAGTGACTGAAATCATGAGGTGCTGGGGCAGAGCCTGCTGGAGAGGGGGTCTCTGTCGTGATGCTGACAGTGTGTGCTGTGTGACCGGGAGGGGGCATGGGGGCATGTGGACACCAGGTGGTGCAAGGGCCTCTGGGAGAGTTTTACAGGGTGACTCAAGGCAGAGCGAGCCACAGCCAGTGCATCCCACAGCCAAGGGGTTTATTCGTTGTGTGTCCTTCAGCAAACTGCCCTGTTGACCGTGCTTGGGTTTCTCTCCACAGGAAAATGTGGTCTTGCTGGAGAAGGGATTTGGGTGTCAACCAGCACATGTGCAGCAAAGATGTCAGGGTGACCGCGTTCTGGGAGTAGAACTAGACTATTAGTGTAGACACAGCCTTTGTTGCAGAGTCAAACCCAGCTCCTGTGCTCTTGATATCCCTCCCATCTATCCCAACAAGCTGTCACCTGAGTTTGATGGTGCTTCCAACCCAGGGTGACCATCCTGCCGCAGTGTTTGGGTGGCAGCACTAGCAGTCGCTTCCCCTTCAGCTGATGCTTAACCTGTTCTGCAGTTAGAGAAGATGGCAGGGAGTGCCATCGCCTGGGCAATGATGTTCTTCTAACACTTCGTCACAGTTAACCCCTGCACTGCAGAAATGCAATGTGTTTTCCCAGAATTCAGTGGAAAAGAGTCACAGCCAGGTTTACCAGAACTAAATGTGGCAAGGGCTGTCAAAGACAACAGAAGGGCTTCTGTAAGTACATAGATGACAAAAAGAAGGCTAAGGAAAATGTGGGCCCACTGCTGAAGGAGTTGGTGGACCTGGTTACGCAGGACATGCGGTACTGCGTGTCTTCTTTGCCTCAGTCTCTACTAGCAAGACCAGCCTTCAGGAATCCCCGAGACCAGGGGGAAAGGTTGGAGTGAGAAAGAGGTGCCCATGGTGGAAGAGGATCAGGTCATGGGGTACTTAAATGAACTGGACATACATAAATCCATGGGTGCTGATGGGCTGCACCCATGAGTGCTGATGGAGCTGTCATCTCTCATTGTGAGGCCACTGTCAATGATCTTTGATCAATCATGGTGATTGGGAGAAGTGCCCGAAGACTGGAGAAAAGCAAATATCACTCCGATCTTCAGGAAGGGCAAGAAGGAGGACCCAGGGAAATACAGACTGGTCAGCCTCACCTTGATCCCTTGGAAGGTGATGGAACCATCTTGGAAACCATTTCCAGGCACTTGAAGGACAAGGAAATCATCAGGAGTAGTCAGCACTGCTTCACTAAAGAGAAGTCATACTTGACCAACCTGATAACCTTCTATGGTGAAATGACTGGTGTGGGAGACCGGGGAGAGCAGTGGATATTGTTTACCTGGACTTCAGTAAGGCTTTTGACACTGTTTCCCATAAAATCCACATAGAGAAGCGGTGGAATTGTGGGCTGGATGAGTAGGCAGTGAGGTGGATTGAAATCTGGCTGAATGGCTGGGCACAGGGGGTGCTGCTCCGTCTCATGAAGTCTGGTTGGAGGCCAGTAACTAGCAGTGTACCCCAGGGGTCCAATCCTGTTTAACATCTTCATTAATGATCTGGATGTTGGGGCAGAGCGCACCCTCAGCAAATCTGCAGATGACACCAAACTGGGAAGAGTGGCCGATATGCCAGAGGGTCGTGCTGCCATCCAGATGGACCTTGAGAAGCTGGAGTGGTGGGCTGACAGGAACCTCATGAAGTTCAACAAGGGGAAGTGCAAAGTCTTGCACCTGGGGAGGAACAACCCCAGGCACCAGCACATGCTGGGGGCTGCCCAGCTGGAAAACAGCTCCGCAGAAAAGGACCTGGGGGTCCTGGTGGACACCAAGTGGAACTTGAGCCAGCAATGTGTCCTTGTCACAAAGAAGGTTAATGATATCTTGGGCTGCAAGGTCAGGGAGGTGATCATTCTCCTCTTCTCAGCACTGGTGAGGCCACAAGGGGAGTACTGGGTCCAGTTCTGGGCTCCCCAGTACAAGAGAGACATGGACATACCGGAGGAACTCCAAGGAAGGGCCCTGAAGATGGTTGAGGGATGAGAGCACCTCCCACATGAGCTAGGCTGGCTTTGAGAGCCATGGGCCATCAAGTGAGGGCAAACCTCACAGCCAAGGCGGGTTGATGTTTGTCACAACAATGACAAAGAGCAGTGGGTTTGGGGACTGTTAGCCAGAGTTAATGTTTACAGTAACATGCTTTTTCATAAAGAAAGGGGTCAAATTAGGAGCATGGGCTACTGTATTTCCTTTCTCCAGCAGTTGGGGATCACAACACGCTCTTACCATGTAAATGAGGGGTGAAATAACAGCTCCTTTTACACTGTTTTTTGAGCAGACGGGATTACAGCGCAGATCGTGTTGTGAAACAAAGAATAGCTCCACGGGAGCCATGACTCTTCCTATGAATCATTCCGTCCCTCCTCTCCCCTTCCCATATACCCTTTCTTTTTGTAATTTTTCTTAAAGGTAAATATCTTCTAGATGGGAATGCCATACTAACTGGATGGCTGGACTTAAAAATGGCTAAAGTTGGCTGTTTACTAGCTACAATTTTATTTAATAAGTAGTGACTGATAATGGTTATTTGCCTTGCTACTCGGAGACAGCTTTAAACACAAGCATATGCATTGTCAAAATTATAAACATACCCTTCCCCTAAAGTGCCCCTAAACAGAAATAAAAGTCATAATACACCTCCAATACCAGGAGAGAAATCGGGGTGGAGGGCCTGGAGAAGTGGGGTATATGTTTTTCTGCGTAATGTTATGTTATCAACAGCTATGAGTGAAGAGAAATTATATACGGAGCCGTGCTGACATTTACAGGAACTGTTGTGGAGAACCTGAAATACATAACAGAGAAAATAAGAGATTTGGAGTGAAAAGGTTACATCACATTTAGAAATCGAAGGAAACAAGCGCTGGGGTTCATGATAATACAGGTGGAGAAAGGATTACAGGTGGGCGTAAGGACTGCTCGGGGAGCATTAATGGACATTGTCTCCCTGGAACTTTCAAAGGGCGATTCATCAGCTGCCCCCTGATGTGTGCGTCGAAGTGAGCGCTTCTTTCTGCGCATCCAAGGAGCTCTGCTCGTAATCCCCAGGGCTGGGTTTGCTCCTTGGAGCAAAGCAGGAGCAGTCACGAGTCTTCCCTGACTCGCGCTGGCTGGAGTAGGCTTTTTGGTCTGAGCCTAGCGTCCAGTGATTTACAAAATAAGGTAAGGACAGGATCTTATTTTTCCTGACCCTCCATCCTTGGGAACAGGGGAAGAGCAGCCAGATCGGCAGCATAGCGCAGAAAGATGGTTTTAAGCAAGAAAAACGCTCTCGAGCTGCTGAAGCCTGCTCTGTCTCTCCTGCGGTGCCCAGCGGCTGGCCACGATCTGGCCCAAGGTACATTCACCTGCAGTAACGCTGACAGACATTATGTGTCACGTGTCACTTCACGGAAATTTCCTGGATTCAGCAATTATTTCACTAATGTTTTGTTTCAGGTCTTCAAAAGTGTCTAAGTGTCCAAATTTGATTTTTCGTGCGTATAAGTAGTCTTAAGAAGCTGTGGCGCTTTTGTACAAAAGAGGATGCTTCAGGAGCTCGCTGCAGGATGAATACCTGCTATAAATATTATTTCTGTGTTTGCGCTCGTTAAAATGTGAAAAGGTAACATTTGAATGCACACATATATTCCAGGTATTTCTCTGGGAAAGTATTTTTTCAAATTATTCTTACTGACTTATTGAGGTGCTGTTGACTTACCAATCAGCAACAAACAAGTGGAAATTCCTATAAAAAAGGAAAAGGAAAAAGGGAAACAAGGAAGGAGAGGAGAGGTGAGGAGAAGAAAGGGAAAAGGAGAAGAAAAAGAAGAAAAAGAGATCTAACACACAGAGGAGTGAATATGAGCTTTAAAACAGCCTAAGGACTAGTCACAGGAAAAACACAAAGTCATTATGGCTTTATGTAGGAGATACAGTTGTAAACAAGACATTCAACTCATTAAAAGACATTTCTAAGTGCTTACGCTTCTAAAATACCATCTCCAAAAAACCCCAATATTTTCCTTTTAGTAAGTACATGGCACATCAGGGCTGATCAATTTGTCAGCGTGAACTTTTGAGGGAAGAGCGGTTACAGCAATAAAGGTTCTGACATGTAAGTTGAGGTAGTTGGCTTACACTAAAAGAATATTGTAAACCGCCATATGTGCCCAACTTTACAGACAAAACCCGTCTGATTCTGGGGGCTTTCGTGGTCACATAATTAAGGGCTGGGAGGGTGTGAGCACACCCGGGTTAGAAAGGGTTTAGTCGTGACGCTGTGAACGCAGTTTTAACTGCGCGCGCGGCCCCAGGGACCCTGTGTTCCTGGGCAGGTGGGGACAGAAGTTACCTAAATTTTAACGGTTTCACTAAGAAAACCCAGTAAGGGCTTTTGGACAGGAAGATTGCAGGATTCGGCCCAAACGTGAGGAATCTTTGTGTCCCTGGTGAATTATGATCCACTTTGTTACAGTAGCACAAATAGCGCTAGCCAAAAAAAGAGACAGGTCTTGTCTTGAAGAGTATGCATTCTTACTATTATTTTATTTGTATTCTTCCTCCTTAAAATTAGCCACTGCTTACAAAGTATCCACAATAAATCCAAACAGTGGGATGGAGGCAGAGATTGACTAAGTGAAACCTGCCCTAAGTGTGCACCCAAGAGATCAACAGAAATCAATTTGCCTTGCAGAGGTAGGTGGTTACACATAAAAGCTGAGAAAAATCATACTGGAAGCCACAGGAGCACTTTTGAGTGGGAAAATTGGGGGTTGCCTACTGCATGTGCCCTCGCTGCCGGAGAGTGTGTGTATGTGTGTGCGCGTGTGAGTCACGGCGAGAGATACCGAGGGACAGAGGGTGGGAGACAGAGAACAAGAGGAAGGGGGGGAAGAAAAAGGGAGGAAAAAAAGAAATCACTAGAAACACGCAGATGCAGAAGTGCAGTGGTTGTATTAAATTATTTTGAGCTTTTTGAGCAACTTACATAATTCTCAAGTAGAAGAAAATAAAGCCATAATTTATGCACAGTTCTCCCTAGCAAGTAAAAAAAAAAAAAAGAAGTTATTTTTACAACCCCCTATATTGATTGTATTTTTAGAACACTTTCTAAAATAAGTGGAGAATTCAATCCTACTCTCCGAGGCATGTCAATTTGTGCCCACATAGTCGATGGAAAGATTGAACCCTAAGTGCAGATCATGACATTCTGCTGTGATAAAAGCTGTTTCTGTTTGCTTTAACACTCATGCATAGTGGTAAATGCCACCTGTGACACGTTGGGATAAGTATAACTATATTGCATTCAGTGATTGCAATACACTGAAAGTTGCTTCTGAAAGTTATCCGACTCTCTCTACTTAGATAACTATTTTCTTTAAGTGTTTTAAGACGGGAGAAGGCAGTCAAGCTGTAGACACAAATAAATATTTCACTTGCCAGGAGTTTTTTTCAGACCATGATACCAATTAGCAAAAAATAACACATGTCTTAACAGAAGATCAATCTGTGATCTACTTAGGCACGTGTTTGTTTCTAACCCTGTTGAGGAAAACCCTTGACCTCCTGCTTAGATCCTCCTTATTCATGCCTGCAGGCGTTGCTCCATCAGCGCTACGATAAATACCCATTTGCCCAACCGCTGCCCGCTGTATCTATTTATGCACGTAAGGCCATGTATATATTAATAATCAAGATCTGGGCAGAAAAGTGCCCTTCAGCCTGCTCTTCTCATTGCCTCCCAGACACCGGCCTCTTCTCGCACCATCCAGTGAACTCGCTTCCACTATTATTTAAGTCACGGTGGCTACGAAAGCAGAACCAGAAACTGCCAGAACCATCTAGATCAATGAAAATCTATCGCTCGAGAAGCCCCACCACGGCTCACAGCGTTATCTCCCCAGAGATAAGGCCTGTAAGGCTGCAGTGCCGCCAGCGGCGTCTTCACTTTCGCGTGGCGTGGAAGCTCAGAGCGGGCAGACCGCCTTCCCCCGCCACTCGCGCGGCTTCTCCAACTCCCTCTTCGTCCCCCGGGCGCCTCCCGCTTCGGAAAGCTCTTCGCTGCCGTGGACATCCCGGGGAAGCCCGTGGGCATATTTCTGATTGACTTGGGTGGCTGCTGTAGCCGTTATTTATTAATCAGCTTTTTGGGGGAGGAACCAGCCGAGGTCCTGGTCCACGCAGGGAGCTCCTGGACACGGTGCCGATGAATGACGTTATGAATTACACGGCAGCGACGAATTCTCTTCTTCTCCAGCCGCCTCGGCCGTCCGGGTCCTCGCCTGCCGTAGGGATGAGGAACTGGCAGGTTCCAACTCCAAAAACCCTTCCTGCTCCCCGCTCTGCGCTGCAACTCCTGCTGGCCCAGTTTCGAAGGGTGCTGGGTAATGGATGTGAGCAGCTACAGTTTCCTTCCTGCGTAAGATAACGTGCCCTTTCTAACATTAATTTCTAGCTCTTTAGAAATTTAATAAACCCAGCTGGGCACTAAAAAAATAGTGAATATTGACAGGCCCTCTGATAATAACAAATAGGTGAAAACGGCTGTTTGTTAAAATTTTGCTGAGAAACTATTTTTGTCCTCGGGCAACGTTTCGTTACTCTGCTTGCACGCCTCAGTGTGTTTCCTACTGAGCTGGCTGTATAGTTTTATAGATATAACAATACACACGCACGCATGCATTATCTATATAGCTCTTGTTTGCTAAACCTGAAGTAATTTATGTAATTATACACATAATGTATTTTACCCAAATACACAAAGAAGTGTTTTTTTTTTTTAAATGCCACTTAGGATCTAGATTTAACTTAAACCACTACTTAGTCTATCTTCCTTAATAGGATACTAAAAAGGAATTTTATGACAACATTATCAGTAGCATTTTGCTGATAATTAGAATAACAATAATAATACTGAGATATTTTTTCAGTAATAATGGTGTTATTAATGAGATTTTTATGAAAGACAGACTTCTTTAGTATAATTATGAAAATTGATCTTTTGCATTTTACTTATTCACTGAAATCAGATAAGTGGCTTAACTACATGTATTATTTCTAATAAATATTCAAAAGAATGCATTTAAACAAGGCACCTCATTCTATTCTTGCTCATATTCCTTGCATTTAAATAAAAGTGTAATTGCTCTGCTTTTTTAAACTGCTAGTTTGGATTAGCTGTCTAACCTGTACAGTGTAGCTGTTTGCTGTTTGCATTTTTAATAGCTTTATTACCATTTGGTGAAGCCTTAATTTCTCACTCCCTTGAAGAGTCCTGCCTTTAAGTCAGCTCTACAATTTAACCAGCAATAATCTGTCAAGATAAGATAAAGACCTACACCAGATGAGATGCAGTATTTTTGTGTAGCATTCTGTCATTGTTAAAGGAAAGATCTGAGTATGTCAAAATGTAACACCTGAAAGTTTAATAAACTTTGTAGCATAATTTTACAGTTCACATTTTAAAATAAATTGTTCTAGAATACATTAGCTTGTTCACTAGTGAAATCAGTTAAATATCTATATAAATATGTTTGGGTGAAGGGAGCCAGCAGTTTTTCAACAAGGATAAAAGTTCTTTCAGTTTTCAAGCCTCAGATTAAGTCACTTCTGAAAATCCTTGCTTCAACGCAGTTCCGTTAACTCTGCAGGTTCCTCATAACTCCTTCGTAATATTTGGCCATAACATCACTGCAGAGGTTCAGTAGATATTGCAAACATTCTTTTTTTAGAGTTGCTAATGCTGAGGTAATTGAAGTGAAGCATACTTAACTCCTTGCTTTCAGGACTCGGACTGCTCTTCGAGTATTCCTGTTTCTTTTCACATTCCTGTTTCTTTTCACATTCCTGTTTCACTTATTCATGCAAGTAAGTGGGGTTTTTTTGTGGTTTTTTTTGTTTGTTTTGTTTGTTTGTTTTTGTTTGTTTTTTTTTTTTTTTTTTTTTTTAAAAAAAAAAACATTAAGATTAGGTCCTAAATCCAGGTTAGGGTGAAATAGTAACCGACCTGTCTCAGGTAGATACAAATCAGTGTATTTATAGGACAGAAGAATGATGAACGCGTTTCTCAGTCCCACCTCGGCAGAACCTGCCGTTCCACTTGCAAATGGACGTTCGTGTCTTTCGTCTGAGCAGGCGCATTCAACCCAAACGGCAGAAGCGCAGGCTCTGTGAGCCCTCCTGGGTCCGGGGGGGTCGATACAGGCGGGGTGCGTGGGGGGGGGGGAGAGTTTGGGCAGCCCTCTGCCAGCCCTGCGCCCCGCCTCTCGGGGCCGCCTGGGGCTGTGC
>JAVJGG010000058.1:1997871-2039875 GCA_035590195.1 Aviceda cuculoides
CCCGCACAACCCGGGAAGGGAGCAAGCTGTAGGATTTCACACCCAAGGCTTTAGTTGTTTTTTGTTTTTTGTTTTTTTTGAGTAACTGAACTCTTATGAATACTGTTTTTTCCTTTTTTCTTCTTCTTTTTTTTTTTTTTTTTAAATAAAAAGGTACAGTAAGATAAAAAGCCAGTGCTAGTAGCTGTTGGCAGGCATTCAGCTCACTCCTTGGGCTCAGGCCGTTGTCTCTCTCCACAATGAGCAGCCCTCCCCTCTCAGGTTGGTTAAACTTTCCCATAGCAGCTCTGCTAAAACACACACTTCCATGAAATGGTTCCATTTTGATGAACCATCATTTTGCAGTGAAAAAAAAAAAATCTGATTTGCTGCCAAATTCCCCAATCTGCTTAACGTCAGTAGTTCATCTTCCTGGGCTAGTTCTTCACTGAACTATATTAAGCAGCAGCCCAAAATGCTGTTTTGGAGGGCTCCGAACGTCTGGCACCACAGACCCTGTATTAATTAGAAATACCGTAGTACAGTGTATTTCCATTTCTCACAGTCAGTGATTTATGAACTGCAGAGCCATTATTGAATAGACTTTGACTTGTGAGAACCAGGCCCTGCCTGAAACCGCGAAGGTTGTTAATAATTTAGATCTGCTTTGACATAAACTTGGTAGTTCTGTGGGCCTTGGTTATTAGTTATGAGGAACAGAATCCGATTTTTAGAACAAACAGGGAAGATATATCTGCAATAAAAACACCCACTGTGTGTTTCATCAAACACACTGCTGTCAGAAAATCTGTTCAATTTTAAGGTTAAGGCCCTAGGACTACTCTGCACTGCTCACATGAGAAAGGCCCATAGGATGTGGCCTTTCCAGGAAAAGCACTGAGATACAAAACTCACATTTAAGAAATAGGTGCATCTAGATTAGGCTCCTAAGTCTGTTGTTAAGGACTTAAAAAATATTTAGGACTTAAAAAATATTTAGTAGTGGTTGCTGCTTCACGGCAGCCACGGAAGGCAGCTCAGTGACAGGCATTTTCCCTATTCCAAAAACAGCGCACATGATACGGCAATAACAACTCGGGCACTGGTGTGTGTTGGGGAGTTTTCCCGTGACAGTGATTGGCCTGGCTCATAGCTGCTAAAACACATTTTCAAGGAAGCTCAAAATATATATAAATATCTTCTAACTCGACTTTGCAGGGTCACCGACGTTTCTTTTTCTACGCGGCTATTTGGGAGTCGGAAATGGGAATAAAGGCAGCTTAGGAACAGTGTCGCAAGCCCAGAGCCTGTGAAAAATCGCGAGAGCACCTGCGGTGGGCACAGCCCTTAGCAAGTGCCGACGGTTTGCGTCTCTGCTTGAAGCGCGCTGGCTACAAGCACAGGTCTCCATCCAACCAAGCGTTCGGCCGCCTTCCCAACCCTACGCTTGCGCTTGGGGCCTGATGGGGTCTCTCAGGGACTTTTTTGGAATTGCAGACTGACGTTTTTAGGCCCCGCGTCCCTCTGGGAGATGGCGTTCAGAGCAGGGAATAGGGCTCTTGGGCGGCGGGATGACATCGGCTCGCAAGACCCCAAAACGCGCGGGGGCGGAAGAGCTCGTCTGCCAGCACCGGGGGAGGCTGGAAGTTGGGCGAGACGTGGCCTCCTCCAGGAGGGAGAGGTTCCTTCACGGTCTGAAGCGAGGCACGGATACAAACATCTCTTCGTACTAGCAGCCCAAGGCCACGTCGAGCTGGAAAAGCATTTGTACAAGGGTGAATCCAGGCGGAAGAGCAGGTACAGCCTGGCACCCGGCAGGAGGGTGAGGAGGGCTGAAGGCAGCTGGACTTCGAGGGGCGAAAAGATTTCCCGGAGCGCAACCTCACAGCTGCTATCTCAGGACAGTCCGAAACAGTATCTCACATCCCGGGTTTTAGGTAATTCTCTCCACACCGGAACAACCTGAGTTCGAGATTAGTCCAGGCTGGAAACGTAGACGTTTGGGGTTAACATCATGGACTCTGCATCTCACGACATTTTTTGGTTTTTTCAAAAGTAGGAGCGCTACCCCACCTGCGTGTGATGTGAGGCCATGTGTCAGTTAAAGGTGCGCAAAATGATTACAGCAAAAGGCTCTGACCGGAATAACTGCAGAGAAGCCAAGAGGCTCGTGGTTCAATAACGAGTTCATTCAGAAAATCACAAGGCAGTGTGACAGCTGGAGTGAGGAAAGACTTGTGGCAATATTTTTTTTAAGAATTACATGATGAAAAAATAATAATAAACATTAACAACGCTTTTTGTTGCCTTTTTTTTTTCTTTCCCATGACATAAACAATAGTACTCTGGTCATAAGCCAAAACCTGACAAAGGTCCAAGGTTGAAAAGGGTTTCTTTAGCCTGTCTTCCTGGTATAATTATTGTAGGTTCAGAGGAACCAGATCAGGAGTGTTGTAAAACTCAACACAATGAACTTGACAGACAGCCAGATTTCTGTTTTCAGCCAGTTTAGGGTTACTATAATCTCATTATTATGCTTGAAAGACGACAAGTAATAGAATCTCAGGTAGCCGTTCTGTCTTTACTCAGCCGCATCTTCTCTTTTATGCCGATTTCCCTTGATTACCTGAACTAGTGAGGCTCGGTTTTCAAGCACTTATCTTCCAGAAATAATCATCTGATCAGTCTTACAAGGTTCTCACTGCACTCAACGGTTTTAATGGGTCAAGCGTTAAATTAACCCTTTAACCATATCCCAGGAGAATACAAAACTTATTAAAAAACAATTTACTATTCAGTCATTGTTAACTTTGCAGAGGAGGAGTTCCTGAGCCAGCTTTTCTTGTTCTTCCCTCCACTCACGTCCTGTTTTACTGCATCTTTGCCCTTACTAGCGCACTAAGTCTTTTTAAAGCTTCTGCCTAAGGAAACGTTCTTCTGGTTTCTTACTTCTACAGAAGCATAAAACGAAGCGGTGTGTATCTTACGCTGCGTTTTAAGGCAACTGTTTGCAAAAGTTGAATGTATTTTTTCCACGTATCGAAAAACGCAT
This sequence comes from Aviceda cuculoides, assembly GCA_035590195.1. Classification (NCBI taxonomy): domain Eukaryota; kingdom Metazoa; phylum Chordata; class Aves; order Accipitriformes; family Accipitridae; genus Aviceda; species Aviceda cuculoides. The sequence continues at coordinate 2,000,903 of JAVJGG010000058.1, forward strand.
CCCCAAAAACGCGACTCACGTCAGCCGATGCTGTGTTACACGCAGAATCGTAAGGCTCGGGAAAGTCTGCGGGACGGAAAGGGCTGGCAGCTCCCTCTGCCGCGGGAGGGTGTTTGCACCAGCCTCAGCTGCAGCGGGGACGCAGCCCAGCGCAGGTCCCTTACTGGTGTAGACCTGCGTTGGTCTGCAGAGCCACGCAGCCGCTTCCAGCCTCCCCGGAAAACTCCGGAGTCCCCTCTGGGAGGAAGCTGGAGGGGCTTGAACAGGAGGCAGCTGGCACTGAGGGCTGTTCCGGACCTCGTAGTCGTTCTTGTGAAGCCGAAGCCCTCGGCACGCGAGAACTGCCTCAGCGGAGCGGCCTATCCATCCACAAAGGGGCAAATTCTCCCTTTCAGCAATACTCCAACACCAAAAAGAGACCAGAGCAGAAATATTTCATGTAAACCAAGGCCAGAAAGAGCCTCAATTTACTGGCTGTTATCAACAAAGGGTGTGATCCGTCCCAGCGCTGCTTCTTACAACAAAAGCGTAGTAGAGATGCCCAGGGTGTAGGTCTATCCTTGCTATCTTCAACCAATTCTTGCTCACACGAAATTCTCGCTGCCGTTCACAGGGGTATTGCCAGGAAATGACTTGAATAAAGGGTGGGGTTTTTTACAGCGAAATCTCATACAACACTTTCATCACCTTTAGTTAGTACAATCCCAAATCTGATCTTTGATGACAACTGGAACTGCTTACGGGGCTTTACTAGCTCATGCTGGTAGTCATCAAAGGAATGTTAGGATTATAAAATCTACTGTGTGTGTTTGTCATTACCGTGTGTGCTAGTCATTACGTGTCCGTAGAAAAATAATGTGGTGATTTCAGTCTATTCATAATATATTGGGCCATTACAATGGAGGAACGGAAAGAAAGAATGAAGAGTGCCTGTGAGTTAGATGGTGTGGTGCGTTTGGGTATATGGGCTTTTAAGAGGAATCTAGGATGAAGCCCCAGGCCCTTACAGAAGAGGGAAGAGCCAGTGCCAAGGACATTGGGCACAGCCAGCCTGCTGGGCTGGGCATGGCCAACAATCAGCCAAGAGAAATACTAAAAAGAGGGACACATCTTGGGGCTCAGCCCTCTCAAAACTTTGGCATCCTGCTGGGGTCTCCAGTGAAGGTGCTTTGTTGTCTCCATAGTCCTCCCAGGGTGAGGCATGTTTCTTATAAAAGTATTATTCTATTCTATTAAAGGTCATTGCTACTTCTCTTCAAAATATAGCCATTAGAGAAGACAGGGTGGTGACCTTTCCATATCATTCCTTGTGGGCAGGATCTTCCCCCAGGACACTAAGTGTTGGGGTTCAGTTTGCCAGTGTGTAGGCTCTGATCTCCTTCCTACCGCTTCTCTAATCATCAGGAGAAGGTATCTCAAGAGGCATTTTTCTCCGGTAATTACTAAAAGAATGTGTATACCAGGAGCTTTAGATGTGGGTGGTGTTGGTGAGCTACATCTTTCGCCAGTTTCTGTGCAAGCTCTACTGTCAAATATCTGAGACAAACCAATATTGTACATATATTGAAGATGGGATTTCACTGAAGAAAAACACTAATGAAAATACAAAATTAGATGTCAAAAAAGGCACGATGACAGATTTCCACAAATGAAACTAAAAAGAAAAGGCAAGATTCAGTTTCTCAATATAGGCACACAGTGTCACTTCAAGGTATTTCCCCCAGTCTTTGGTGAATCATTTTAGATGCCAGTGTCAGATGTTGGCAGACATGTTAGAAAGCCTCTCAGATACCCACACCCCTCTGTAGTGGCAGATGGAGGCAACTAACGAGATACCCTACATGCCTAAAGTAGCTCTAAATGTTTCCATTTAGGCAACTGAATCCTACGCCTTGATTTTTTCACCTTTGATCCCAGAGCCTTGTTTTTTTAAGTATTCAATTAATACCTTTTTTAAAAAAAATTTTTTCCATCAGTTTCCATTTCAGAAAAAAATGTTTTTATTGTTTCCTCTTCATCAATAGTACTACTGCAGATCCGCCCACAAAAAAAAAAAAAGAAAAAAAAGAAAAAAAAGAAAAAAAAAAGAGCACATTCCTGTAAGATCAGCAGGGAGCAGAATTTTGTATGGCAATTCACCCCGTCTTCAGATCAGTGTCTAAAATAGATGGTCCTGTTTGTCTCCATTGGCTATGGCAGGGGCATAGATGTCTGGCTTGGACTGGCCATCTAGATTGCTGAAGCCGTCATCCAGATGGCTGAAGACAGATAAGAGGAAGCCTACTCCCCACGAGGGCACCGTTTGCTACTAAGTTAAGGTGAGTAGAGAACAATTTAAAAAACCTTCAGTGGAAGTCAGTCCTTCTTTGGATGATGCTGGATTTTTAAAGTATTTGGCAGTTTCTTACAAACGTTAATGAATCGAAGACAACTCTACACAACCTTCTCGTGTCCTCCCAGACGCAAATACCCAATGACTCTGCTCACGGAGGGGTGGCAGTGGAGAAAACAGATGGAGTTTTGCCTAGACTTTAAATCTGCTCGGTAAAGCCCTACTGGGCAGTGGGCTCAAGAGATGAATCATCGTTGCGGGACACGGGGGTGTCTGCTCCGCTCCCGCTTCTCTGCTGACCTCCTGTTTGGCCTTGGGCAAACTGCTCCACCATCTGCTTCTTCGCCCCGCTCTTGTCTGTGCAGGGGATGGCTACGGGGCGTTTTGCAGTCAGATGCAAGCAAGCTCTCTCCACGCCCTGACCCAAAATGGCACGACCAGGGCGGTGTGGTGCCAAGGCTGAGGTAACATATGCAGAGCCTTGGAAAGGCTCTTCAGCTCCGTCTTCGTGCTTCGTTAGCCATAGTGACGCTGCTTCTGCTCAGCTCGTGGCACCAGCCGAGCACAAGTCCGGGTAGACGTATCCATAGGTCGTGAGCGCCTTCTCCCAGGAGGCTTGAGTCTTTTCTTCTGTGCACGTGGAGCAGGGAGCACAAAGGGATCTGTAAACTCTACCCTAGAGATTAATGGCACTGACAGCACGGGCGAGTCCGTCGGTCTGGCTAGCCGCCCTGCACCCACGGGGGGAGAGCAGATGTTCGGTTAGGGTGGTGGCATTTCTAATGAATCCCCCGCTTCCTAGAAAGAGCAGAAACAGGCTTTAATTAACTAAGGAGAAAAAATTAAAATTTATAATATAAATGGAAAATTGTGCATGTGTATACCTGTGTACGTATCTGTGCGTATTTACACAATATATTTAACCTTGTTTCCTGAAGTGATGAAACAAGAAACTTCCTTGTTCCTCTCTTTGCTTCCCCTGCTCCTGCTTTCACTTGGGAATTTTGGTTCAGTCAAGAAATATAACCATCTTGTCTTTGAAATTAGTGAGTTCACTTATGTACTACCCGGGACAAAAAAGTTGGAGAGGTACTGGAATCTGAAGCACTGCTATGAGTAGATACTTAATACACAGGAATCCTGTGCTTCTCAGCTATTTATTCAGAAATGTACCTAGAAATAAAGGAACCACCTTATCTTAAAATCCACTAATGATAGCAGGGTAGCAAACCATTTTACAGCAAAAATGACTGTGCCTATTTGCACCCAAGGGCCTCACCCAATGTGTTGCTCTCGTGCCACACGCAAACGTTCAGAAGAGGGTCAAATGAATGCCGCTGGGGAGGATTCACGGGCATTACATAAACTGGACATTAAAAGGTAGTAATTGGTAAAAACCCAGGTCTCCCAAACGTCCTATGGGGTAGGTGCTCCACATCTCCTTCCAGCAGAGCATGGTCCGTTACCCTGTGGCACCAAGGGGATGCCCGCAGGTGTAAACTCCCAGCAGTGAGTTTCCCTTTCATGCGTGAGGGAGATTTTGCGTAGGAAAGCTGGTCCAGCTCTCTCAGGTGAGAAAAGCTCGTAGTTCTCCTCACCAACCCGCCTTGAGGTCCTGCTCCTGGGGGTTCACACAGTTAGGGCATGGCTGATACAAAAGCCAAATGGGGTTTCTCTTGTGGATGGTATACCACAGGGTGGTTGCCGGTCTGGCAGGCTTAGAACTGAACCAGGAGTTTGTGGAGAAAAGGACAAGAATCTCTTCAGTCTGAAATACAGAGTGAGGGTTTGGAAGTCCAGCCTTTGGGTCTGCAACAAGCCCCGTTCAGTTCTGGCCCAACCTCTTTGTTATGAAAAGTCAACCTTCCCAAAACCATGCTTCTTTAACAACTGGGCTTGAACTTTGGGCCTGTAAAAGAAAGTACAAGCCACAGCTTGATCTAAGACTCCTTGCTGACAGGCGCGACAACCACATGTTATCAGTGTTACTGTCATCTCTCTAAATACCGGAATCTAAGCTTGCTTGTTCTTTTCCTCGAAAATATCTGCAGAGGAAGTATTAAAAGTGTAGAACTGGGGTAAGAATGAAGCACTCTTTCCTCCAGTATCCCTCCTGCTGCATTTGTCCAAGATAATCCAGAAAAATGTGTGGAGTTTTGCTTCTCTTCCTTTCAAAGCCTCAGCCCTCTCCTTCGCCTCCGACCAGGGACAAGCTATATCCATACCTCAGCCGCGGGATCCAGGAATACGTGCTGGGCACAAATTCGGTGTAGGCAGCCAGGAGATCCTGCTATAGGGTCCTTCCTTTGGAGAGCGGGAGGTTTGCCCCCAGCACGGTGGTGGGTACCAGAGGGTACGTACGTGAATTTAGCACAGCCACAGATTTCCCGAGGCTTGGAGCTCTCACCGTCTCCAGGCAGTCCCGGCCTTGGGCCTCCCGCCGAGCATCCCATCGTCTTCCCATGACGCAAAGAGCCGTCGCCGTCCCAGCTTCGTATACGCTCAGTATATGTGCTTCCCAGGAGGTTTCTCTGCAGAACAGGGGAGCGGTGTCCCCACCAGCCCCAAACTCGCAGGCGCGTGAGCCGAAGACAAACACGGAGCAGCGGAGCATCGGCCCCGACCTTCTGTGTCACGCGTGCCTCTGCATTTCAACCCAGACAACCAGGCTCGTCCGGCAAGCGTTCGCTTGACTGACTAAGCGTCGTAGACGGAGGAGAGGCAGTGTGAGGGAAGTAAGGGAGAGAAACTGCAGCTCTGCCTGCCCTGAGTCCGGAGGGGTGGGAAAACACAGCCAAGGAAGCTCTAATCCAGCTCCCCAACTGCAAAGAGCAGCGAGGGCTCGGCAGCACGAACCCAGTGGTGCTGCGGCTTCACCGCCACCACGAGCTACGAGGTTAAAGCAAAGTTCATCAACGTAAGAAGCCTGGGCATGGTCCAGCCGTTCCTCTGGCATGAGCCCCGCATGGAGGAAGAGCCCTTTGCAGAGGCGAGGGATGGAGGAAGGGAAATATTCCTCTTGCCTACCCCCTGCACCGCTTCTGGAAAGATTTATCGCCAGCCTGACTCCGTGTAGTGAGCACGGCTACAGCGAGTCCCATCCCATTTTGACACAGGTCTTCCCTTCTATCCAAGGGGCTGCAAAGGCTTTGCAACAGGAAAAAGCCGCTGGGAATGGGTGAGTCCTCTGATCGAAATAGTCCTCTGATCGAAATAGTCCTCTGGTCGAAATAGTCCTCTGGTCGGCTGTCACCTGCCCATCAACCGGGCCCCGCATCTTCGCTCACCTCCAGCTGACCGGGCAGCGTTTTTGTCCTCCCGTGCCGCGGATGGAGTGCTCGGCGGGACTTCGTACGGACTTCGTACGGGGACGGTGGTGAGACCTGAGGCTATCAAAAAGTTGAGGCCATAAATCGTTCAGCTAGTCAACTTTCCCACCACTTTCATCTCCTTTTGCAGCTGGTCTTGCAAACGGTAGTTGTTAGGAAATGAAAGATATCAGGAAAGTCTGCTGCGCTAAATGGCTTTGTCATTGCCCCCCCCCCCCTTTTAAACTTAGGTTGCTGTGGTGACTGCAATAGTTGCCCTTGCTCGGATAGACCAGCACTACATAAAACCTATCATCTTGTAAATTTATGAGCTATAATCATACCGCATAAAATCATGCATATCAATTTTGTAGGAGTGCTCACGCTTCCCCTATTTGGAAAAGAAAGGTTTTGCAAAATTTACTCCCCACCCCCACTACTCCCTATCAAAACTTTGTTCTGGTAGAAATTTGGGTTGTCATCCATCCAGGTTTACTCTTGCAAAATCTGCCCTTCAGCAATCAAATTTCATACAAAGAAAGAGAGATGGATATTATCGAGTGCTCCATTAGGGATCTGGGATTTTACCGCCTTCAGAGCAACATTTCCACGCAGCGTAAATTTGTTTGGAAAATAAGTCCATCTTTTGTCTGAAGTAGTTAATTACCTTGCTGGAGGAACCAAACGAAATAAAAGATTTATGGATCCCTCTTTCTCATAGCGAACGAGAAAGTGATCTGTTTGCAGGAGTTATATTTTCAGGCACTTTGCTGAGACACCCCAACCCCCCTCGGTTGCTGACTGTAAAATAAGAAAACTATTACCCAGCTGGGGTAACAATAGGCTCCCACAGTGCTTTTCTGCTCAGCCCGCAGCTGCCAGTGAAAGTGGAAACTACAGCAGCAGGATAACATTCTTTTCTTACAGCCTGTTTCTATGGGCAAGGAGCCCTCCCACTGCTTCAATGTATTTTCTATGCAAAACTGTAGAAGAAGTGACATTTTAAAAGTTTTGACCTTTGTTTTTTTTCCGCATGCACCAAGGCATAAAGTGTTTAAACCTTCTGACGGGGTATGTGTTAGGAACGGCAATAGCCGTTACTATAATAATAAAATGTTTCAAAATTTGAAAATTCTATCTTGAGTGTGGTGTACTGGTAACCTTTGTGCAGAAAAAGATAGCGATGAGCGATACGGAACCCTTCTGGTTATTGTCACAGGCAAACAGATGATCATGGCAGATCTCACACACCTTTGCAAAATAGTGTCTGTGAATGCCACATTTTCATTTACTAATTTCATATTTTAAAGCTGAAATTTTAAAGGATTTTGCAGGCAAAGATTTTTTTTTCCCATCACTCTGCAAGAAAAAAACCAAAATACTAGCCAATTTTATTAAAATTGCCTTTAAAAAAAAGTGTCTGCAAAAGAAAAATCAGTGGACAGAATAATGCTAGTGAACAATAGTAAATTATCTACATATACATGTACCCAAATTATATGGATCTAATTTGATACGAAATTGGCATAGCTCCCAATTAGATTACAAATACAACAAAAAAAGATTACCCTACTGGTTAACACGGAAAATAACACGCTAAATCTCAGGAAATGATAAAGGCTGTTGGAAATGTAGAACATATTTTCCCAAACACAGGCAAAAGAAATGAAAACTGTTCAGGCGAAACGGGGAAGGGGGCAGGGGTGCCCGTTGAGTCGGCGAAGTGAACGCAGAACAGATTCCAAAACCAAGCCTGGCAGGTTGATCCGTGTGAGAAGCTCCCATCCACCGCCCATTCCCTCCGCTCGCCACCACCGCTAGCGACCGCCAGCTCGCCCCGACGTTCTCCAAGGGCGCCGGCCCTGCTGTAGGTCCAACTCCAGACCCACCTCTCCGGGTCCGACCCCGCATTCCTTTCACACCCAACCCTCTCCTCTCCACACATCGGAACCCATGGAAATTGGACCCATGCAAACGACGACCAATAGGTCCATAGGGCAGCAGTGTTCTGAAATAATCGGGCTTAAAAGCTGCTTTAAAATTCAGTAAGATTTAGAGGAGAAAGTGGAAAAACTCCATGTTTTAAACTTGTGGCTCCACTGGTGGGTTGGTGAAGAGCTACAAAGGCTTCTTGGTAACCCGAGTCCTCCATCAGAAGAAGATAAAATCATCTCTCACTCTGTAACACACACACTGTAACCAAATCCATCATTAGCAAACTACATCCTTCATCATTAGGCAACAATCGACTATAAATTACAATGGGTCCATTAAAAGATCGTGAAACCTAACAAAAAAAAGCAAAAGCAAAAAAAAAAAAAATAAAAAGGCTCTCCCAGGAGGGTCTGTGTCAAGACAGAAAATTCTTTCAGGTCCCCTCCATCTGTGCCTGAGACACTACAAACTCTCAGGACAGCCCTTGGATTTCACAGCCTATACCTGCCATCCCCAGGTAAACAGGGCAAAGGAGGTCCTAGTTTCTACCCAAACCGTCTGGGTTTTTGTTTCCCTGGGCAGAACATCTCCTGTAGATTCTCGAACCCAAAGTTCCTCTTGCCGGCCTGTGACTCAACAGCTTAACAAAAAAAATCCAGAAGCCTTTTCCCGGCAAACCTGCCAGCGGGCAGCCAGGGACCAGCGACGGTTCTCGGGAAGCTACCAGGGTACCTGGACCTTTTCCGAGGGCTGCTCCAGGGCTGGGGCACGGGGCTCCGGAGGAGCTGCCGGCCAGGGTCTGCGCCCACGGAAGGTCTTCTCCTCGGCTTCGGTGGGGGAGCAGCCAAGTCAAACCAAATTCTCGTTTCGAAAGTGCCTCTCTCGTCATCTGCTGTATTAATAGTTATTTGCATGTTATTTCCTGGTTTCTTTGCTGCGATATGTGGGTGCAGGCAGAAGAATTCTAAAGGATTTTTAGGCTGATAGTACTTCCATTATTCGGGACAATGTGCTATCCAAGGCAGGCAGCTATTTGGGATAAATAGCATATCCCCATTTGTCCAAAATAGCCAAATGTCTGGCATGAGTCATGCCAAACAGGCAGCTGCTCGGCAGGAGCGTAGTACTGGCATACTAAAAAGCAGAAGATATTGGAGGGGGCCGAGGGAGCTAGAGGTGGCACCCGGGTGTAGCGACGGAGGGTTTCTGGGGTCCGTAAAACACCGCTATACGCTCCTTAAAACTGCCAGGCCGTGCCATCGTAAGTGGCAGCGCTCGTCTGCCGTTCGCACACAAGTTCCCAAGACACCGCTCCTCTCCTTAGCGCCTAGACAATAAAGGAGTGTTTTAGAGGCCGCTGGGGCGGGGGGCTGGCAGGTATTACCCCCGGAGCACACGTATGGCACGATATCGCCGCCAGAGACGCGCGCTGGGCACGGGCAGGAGAGCCGTGAGGAAGAATTCCTTTAGCTGGGGTGCTGCTGCGTGGTTGGTATGGCAGAGGGTATTCCCTCAGCCCTGGGGAGGTACTTCTCCCCCCCCCCGAGACGCCACGGCGTTCAGGACGGGTGTCGCGGGGAGGTACGTGAGTGAATTTCCAGGCGAGTAAAGGCGTCCGTGTCCTCAGCTGGCTGCCAGGGAAAGGCGCGTACAGGCAAACTTGTGAGCCCCCCGCGCACCCGCCCTGCGCGCAGGCACCCTGCCGTCCCTTCCAGGCTACGGAGTCCCTTCCTCCCTCCGCAGTGCCTGAGGACTCGGGATTTAAGCTGCGGATACTCCGGTGAGGTAGGTAGCGAACTTCGTTTCACAGAGAAAAACCAAAGCTGTAAAGTTCGCGCCCTACCCAACGCTGCGAGGAAAGCATGGGGCAAAGTCTTGAACGAAACCAGCTACCGAAAAGTCTTCTGTGACAAGAATGTCCTTTGTCACAGTCACTGCAGTGCGAGCTCAGCAGGTGCCGCTTCAAATTCGGTATCTCAGCCATCTAGTTTTCTTTTAAAATAAGTGAAAACAGTCCCTGGCATGTAGTAAACTGCTTGCCAGACTTAGGAATTCTTTCGCTTACATTATCTTTAGCACATTTAGAGTGCCAAAAAAATAAAAAATGAAACTGGGTAAATGTGTAGTTAGTCATGCTTGTAAAAATGTCAACGCTGTCAAAAATATTTGTGTGAAAATCATAAACAAAATCTGCTGCCATGAGAAGTTATTTGGTTCTTAATTATGGGACAAAATGACTTCTTTTTCATGAAGACTTACAAAAAAGAGAGCTAACGCTGTGATGGAAATATTGGCACAATCTTGACTCAGCTGCTTCCCTGGGGTAATAAAGTTGCTCCCAGAAAGAAGAGGATTATAATCTTCACAGAGTACCTTAAAAATCCAGCTAGCAGGCCAGGCTAGCTTAGCAGGTTCCTAATAGGATGTGCAACCCTGCACCTCTAAGTATGTTTGGAAGGGTTCAGGTACTTAAAGGCAAGAGAGGGTTGGTTAGTAGTCCTTTAAAAGCAAGAGAGGGTTGGTTAGTAGTCCTTTAACCAGCATTTTTGCGTGCCTTTCTTGAACCGCAACTCCCGGATTTGCACACTTGCTTACGGAGGCTGGATAAGCATATTTTATAACCTAAAAAAATAAACAAAAGCAGTAGGTCACCAGACCAAATCATGCAGGTCAGTGGAGAGGAATACCTATAGCTATCTTGAGGTTTGTGTTCACTGACCTGCGGGAACGGTTGGTGGTCCCACTCCATTTCTGAAGGACAGATGTCCTCACCCACCCACTGCCACAGGTGGCAATGCCGTGGTCAGCAGCCCCCCCCCCGGGCGCATCCCAGGAATGAACCCCCCCAGAGGGGGTTTTCTGGGCTGGGTTGACTGGCAGGGCCTTCGGAGGAGTTGTCCTTTCTCCCCCCTCCTCTTCTTCGCAACTTGATAAAAGCAAATTCACGCTCTTGCAGCTGGTGGGTCATCGGGAAACTCTCACAGGGAGTGGAAGCGAACGTTCAACGGTATGGCCATTTGGGGACTTAATCTCCAAACCATGCAGTGAAGCGCAGGCACTGCCATCTTCTCAGAACAGCATCATATATGTTTGTGCATGGTCGTAAAGTGTGAGACTCACCAGACCAATGCCGAAGCAGACAGAGCGACAAGGTATTTGAGAAATTTTTTATGATGAGGGTGGTGAAACACGGGAACAGGTTGCCCAGAGAGGTGGTAGATCCCTGGGCAAGCTGGTCTAGTTGAAGATGTCCCTGCTCATTGCAGGGGGGGTTGGACTAGATGGTCTTCAAGGGTCGCTTCCAACTCAAACCATTCTGTGATTTCTTTTGCCCTGAACTGCAAATGCAGCTTGTTAAAATTAGTGTCCAGCTGTACCGATATGGTCCTACTCAGCAGCGATCAGGTTTCGGAAGGGTCTGGAGAAACGGCACTGAAAGGTCTGTCACAAACATGGCACAAAGCAAGTTACTAGCAAGAAAAACTTCCAAAAAGGGCCGCAGCAACTGAAGCAACATTTCCTGCTGAGCTCTGCAGTTCCAAGGCCTCTTACAGAAATGGTTTCCCATCCCTTAATATCCCCAGGAGTTCAGGACCAATGTGTTACAGTGCAAACCTAAAAGATTTCTTGAAACAGAACAAAGATTCATAAAATTCATCTTTTATTACTCCATTTCATGTCTCTCTCTTGTTATCTTCCCTCCTCATAGAATTTCAGATTACTGCTTGAAAAGGTAAGGGAAAACAATCTTATATTAATACTCACTAGATTTATTCATAGGGGTTTACGTTATCCTATTTTATAATTGAAAATATCTGCATGGAAACGAGATACAATCAAAACTCAAGAGAAAAGTAACATTTTTCATATCACAAAAGGGATAAAACCTGAAGCAGAAAAATGTGACATTAAATGAACAAAGGCCATGTTATTTTGGCTCATTTCAATCATGTCTACCTTCATTCCTCCGAACAACTCTACTGAGAGAGTCCTGGTACCTCTTTCTTGCTATCACCATGAAAACAAGCATTTGCTGGAAGAAAAAAACAGGTGAGGCTCTCTTACACGCTGTCTTTAACACTTGCTCTTAATCAGATAGAGGATTTTCTGAAATATGTCGTGCTTCCTGAAAAAAAGAGGTAGAACAAGAGCTGGATAACTTTGTGCCACCCTTTTCTGGTTTGTCTTGTGAAAAAATGACATTGTTTTAACAATAAATAAGAGCAGATTTGTTACAGTGTTCAGGGAGTGTGAGGACTAGGGGAAAGGCAGATCAGGAATAAATGGATTAAAGAAAAGACAGTCTTCTAAGCAGGAGAAAAAAATACTGCCCGGAGATATGGAAATATCAAGTAACGCGAGCCGTAGTCTGTGGCCTGCCTTGCACAAACGTCAGCAGGGAGGTGCAAGGTGCTTTCTACCTCTGGCCATCCTCGGACGGGGAGAGGGAGGCGTTGGAAGTGCTGCGGGAGGCTCAGGACGTTCCTCCCACCGGCGGCTCTGCCCACCCTCCGTACCCCGGCGAGCCGGCCGGAGGACGCGTTGTCATCGGGCCAGCACGGGACGAGCCACTTCTGGGATAAGGCAGCGAGACTGTCACGCTCTGAAACGCCATCTGCTTTCTGCCCTGCTCCCGGAACAGCACCAAAACACGTTGCCAACGGCTCGCTCGAGGGAGCCGCAAAAGGCGGCAGAATTTTTTTGCTTCTCTTGGGAAATGGGCTCCTCCAAGGCCATCTGTTTCCAAGGTCGCTAGAGCACAAAGACAACAAAGTAGGTTCTTCTACACAACAAGCAGTGAGAAGTTTGGCTCAGCCTTGCTGAGAGCATCATCAAGATTCAACCTAAGTGTGATAAACTGTCAAGGTTTGTTTTCTGCAGACAGGCTCTCAACTCATTGTCCTCAGGCTGTTGAGAGACAGAGGAGGGAAGCAGTTATCCTCGGCTCTCTGAGGCATCACTTAAATATTTCTACAAAACCTTGCCTCCTTCTGTTAGTTTTTCTGGGGTCCCGAAAACCTCGGCTCCTCCTTTCTTTACTGCCGACATTTCGGGGTCCAGAAGCTGGGTCCTCTCTACCGGGCCCGAGCACAGTACAGGACCACGAACGTGACAATTAGGTCACGGTGATGCAGATGCGGGGGATGAGCAGAGCAGACGTGTGAGATGGATAACGAGGGTACGTTTCCTGGTAGGAAGGTCACAGCTATCCCGCTAGTCCGTCCAATATCCTAGAGAGCCCAGGAGTGAAGCTCTTGCCCTCATCTCATCCCACTCTTCCATTGCTATCCCACTTCCAGCCGGGATATCAGAAGAGGTGCCTGGAGATCCATTCAGCCTCTCTGGTCAATCCGAGTCCTACTAACACAGCTCTTCCAGCACAAGCATGTGCTACTGGTAAATGCAATTGTCTGCCTCTTTCCCGATCCTGCCGGCAGCTCCGAGAAGCTGTTGGAGGAGTCTGTGAGACAGCAGTACGTAACTCCGCACTTGGCTGTGTACCTGCCTAAGTAGATATAGAGGTGCCTGTATCTAAGGTTGAATGAACTCTAAGCAGAGGAATTAAAATCTAAATTAAAATGCTACCATTTTGTGACAGTGTTATAATCTGCCTATTTGGTAATTCCTGAATCTCTGGTTTGCAGCATCTCTGCTCTATTCACCAGCTACTTTACTACCTTTACTTTGTGTAAGGCACCATAACGTTAGCCATCTACAAAATGCAGACATCTGCATCAGAGCTCCTTGTCTTTGGCTTTTCTTAATTGCAAGTCATGTGACCGACAGTAGCTGTCTAATTCAGGATGAGCCAAATTACTGCTGGGAAGAGCTTACATCTGTCCATTGGCTCTATCAGGGCAAAAGAAGAGGTGGACTAGTTCAGATGTCTGCACGGTAGATACCTTAATTTCAGCCATTCGTATATAAAAGTGGGTTACTTAGCCCCACCACAAGTGTCTCCATGCAGTTTAAGAGAACCCATTAAAACTGTATCTTCACATATGGGGCAGACACCAGAAGTTAAGGTAGTGAGTGAGAGGTGTGCAAGTTTTCCACAAACAGGTTCAAGCTCACTGCTGTAACAGTTTAGGATGAAAATCAGCCTCAGAACAAAATGCAGAGATTGCTTGTTTGGCATAGCTTTCCCACAGTAAATAATAGATACAAAATTAGCTAGTGAGGGAGGAAGGGAAAAAAACATAGATCATTTGCTTTCACTTGCAAAGCTTTTAAAGCATGCAGAACAATATAAATCCTGAGACAGACAGAGACTGTCCTCTACAGATGGGCACTGGGCATCTGCAACAAAACACAGTCATGACCCTACGTATAAGTTTCTGTGAAGGGCCATTAGATGGGAGACAGCTCATTGTGTGCACATGTGTTTGGATGAGAAAAATGAGTCACTCCCAACTCTAGATCAAGCAGGTGATGTAAAGGATTGGCAGGGAGAATGATGCAGACAAAGGCTCTGCTTTCTGAAAAGCACTGAGTCACATCCTAGGAAAAAGCTTAAAAAAAAAAAAGCAAAACTGGATGCAGCGATACGGGTTGAGAGTTGGGAGCAAGGATGAGCACACCTGCTCTGCTACAGAGGACGCGTACCTGTATAAACCAAGGAGCCTAGGTTATGTTTTGCAGTGGTTTCTGTAAGGCCTTAGAATCGAAACTTCCCGTCTGTTTGGCAGCAGTTTCGTTAGGAGCAGGCTTTTTTGTAATTTCACGTGTCAGCACAACGTACAACTTCTCTGGAATGACAAAGTCTTCACTGCAGAAACCTGGTCGCAGCGGTCCGCTGAAAAGGACAATCAGGTCCACCATCCTTCCAAAGTTTTGCTGTCCTTCGCAATATTTCTAACACGCTCTCGGTGAGAGGATAACCACGGGATATGCCATTGCGTTTGTAACGTAAGAGGTGGACTGCGCAACGTTATGAGCCTTCTAGGACCAAAAAGCTATTAATAAAGCGAACACTTAATTCCCCTGCTATGTTTTACCTAGGATTTAGAGCAGGACGAAGGCAAGCAGAGTTTTTTAGCTCTAGGCTGTGGGCCAGCCTTAGTGGACGTGGGCTGCCTTCGTGTTGAGCTGCCCAGGTAGGCTGCTCTCCGACCCAGTACCGTTACTGCCCTCACCCCCCAGAGCCCCTCTGCTTACTGTGGGTAGTGGAGATTAAGACTGTTCAGTTCACTGACTTAAAGGAATTCAGCTCACACTGTGACACCTTTTTGCCTATTTTACTAACCACTGGCCGTTCACAAGAAGGAAAAAAAAAGCTGGAGACATCTAAGCTGGAGCAGGGGGATAGCCACCAGCTCCGTCATTGCCTTCTTGGATGTGGCAAGGCAGTTAGCTCCACTTAGGCCTTCAGGGGACCGGCTTCTGAAATGAGTAACAGAATCAGAAACCTCATTTCTGAGCTTGGGACCCTTCAAACGAGGCAGAAGGCACCTACCCTTTAAGGCACAGCCAGGATAATTCTGTGGGGCAGCTCCCCTATTGCTTTACAAGCCTCTTGCCCTATACACATCTAACGATTGATACGGCAGATGCTCTGAGAGGTAGAAGTCACCAGGAAGATGAATACAAATTGAGTTAAAGATTAAGCTGAGAAGTGATGTTCAAGCAGCATAAACTGACTTAGTTATATTTTAAATTTTGGGGCATCCAGGTGCTGTTTCCTCAAATCTCTACTCAGTTTTCAGTAATGCTTCGTGAGGCCCTCAGAAGACCTTGTTGCTTTGTGTCCACCCTGGCTGCTTCTGTGAAAGCAATTTTTGTGTATTCTGGGAAACAGATATGGGAGAGATTTGGGTAGATTTGAGGATTGCCATTCTCTTGACGCTTTTCTGGAAGTTCAGAGAGGTCCTTGTCACTCGACCCCGGCTTCTGGGCAGAAACACGGGCCAGTTTCAGGACACCACAGATTTTTGCTGGGCTCTCACAGCTGGCTTTGAAACCTTCTGGAGGGACCAGGCTAAAGCCCAAGACCAGAGCGACACACGAGACAATTAACACGTTAGACGTTCCCATCCCCCAGTGAACTTTTGTCGGCCTCTCCTCTTCCTGAAAGAAAGGGGGAAAAACATCCTTTTTGTAGTGGCTGCTTATTATATAAAGCAAATCAAGAGTGAAGGGAGGGAGCAAAGAGATGGCACAGAGCCCGATAAGTGCACCCTTAAATCTATAATTAAAACCAAAGGCAAGTTCCCAATATAGCCAATTCAGTTATATAAGATCTTACAAAAGCTTCACACTGTTTGCTGGGTTTTGCTTTTTTACTGTTCCCTCTCCTCGGAGTTCACTTCAGGTCAGCAGCGGATGAGGTATTGCAGTCAGAGTTTATGGCAGGGTAGAAATCTAACAGTGCCCTGTTTGTAAAGATATGCAAGTGTGCACCCAGAGGGAAAAAATAATCACTGGCTCTACTTGAAAGAGAAAAAGTTAATGGTCACTTTGGAGCTCAGTTTAGGCCACCTCCAGCTCCGGAAACAGATTGCTAGTTACGAAGAAATTACTTTAAGTGATGTCCTGAGAGTCTGTAAAAGGCTTCTCCTTGCCCACCAGTCAGAGAAATATGGCAAAACTACATGTAAGACAAGAAATCAGCCTGGATATGGCCTCGCTAGCCAGTCAGACTAAGCCGTGAGGCCACAGAAGTGTTCTCAGAAAGCCCGTGACAAGTCTACACCACATTTCTTCATGCCTAGTATAAGCAGCCTGCAGGAAAACACGAGTTCAGCTGGCATTTTTGTAAGTGTAGGCAGCTCACTGTTCTGTGCAACTGTACTGGGAGTAGCTATCTCCACGTGGGAGTTGGAACATGTATCAGAACCACTACATTAAATAGTATGCAAGCTAGGTTTCAGAAATACAAATAAAAAGCAGTTATTGTTAGTGATAAAGCATCCTCCTCTTGCATTCTTTACATCAGGAGCAGGCAGTAGCATTCCCAGAAGCAATGGCTTCCTAAGGCCATGCTGAAACTAAGCTCTTCCTCCATATAAAAAAACCCAGACAACCCAAACCACCAAGAATACTGTGTTTAAACACAGTAGATCTTCTCAGCAGCAGTCAGCACTGTGCAGACATCCGTGTATTTCTGAGGTACCAGATTTCAAAGATAAGGAGAATGCGGGTGCCAGGGGAAGAAGGCACGATCGTCTTCTCCACTTTCTGGTTAAGTGGCAAAGCGCAGGCACGTGCAACGCGCAACCTCCACTTTCGTCAGTTAATGCAATTTGCTGAAGGCCCATGTCCCACGGTGGTAAATGTCCTCAAGAAGAACTTACCTGGAGGAAGCTGCTCATCGCTGAGTGTGGCACCGACATTCACAGATCAAAATACCATCCCAATTATCTTTAGATTAATTTGTCCCTCAAAAAGTAGAAGTAGGGGAAAATAGAACGCTTTCAAAAAGATTCTGAAAATACTACTCTTTTTTTCCTAGTGACGATCAGAAATGTTCCCTTTTTTTACCAACATGATAGGTAGCAGAAAAATGGGAAGGATTATTTGCAGGAATGTTTTCTTTGCAAGGTGAAACCTCAGTGAAGTGTACCTTTTAAAAATTAGAAGGCCACATGGATTTCAAGGATATGTTGATTGCTTGAACTCTGTTGTCTCTTGAGCCGTGACAGTTCCCAGCTTGCAAATACCGTATGCAAAAGTAGAGAGGAAATCACCATGGGCAAAACTGTGTGGCTGACGCAGTATACTTAAAATATTACATCTGTTTGGATTCAGTTCCAGTTCCTCTTGCATGCCTCCATCAGAGGATTTTTGTGATTAGTGTCCGTCAATGTCTGGCACTAAAACGGTTATCCAAAGAGTGTTTTATAAATTGCACTGGTTCGAGAGCCAGGGCCCGGCTCTGGGAAGACCTGTGGGGAGGAGATGCTCAGGGATCCGGCTTTCCTGGCAGCTCCAGCCTCACCTGGACGGTACCGCAAGACCCTTCGAAGGCAGCTTGGTCTTTCCAGTGCAACGGCCACGCCGCTGCGATGCAAACCAGCAGCCTTACTGGTATGCGGGAGGAACGCCTGCTTACCTTTTCAAAAGCTTATGCCCACAGGGCAGAGCCGCACTGGCTCCCAAAGGGCATCTGCACACCACATAAATACGATGTTTTCGCAAAGTTCTGGGGAGCCATGGCAGATGTACAGGGCACGAATGAGGAAGGGGCTCATTGAGTTTCATCGGGATGGAATATCGGCCCAGGCTGACAATTGAACTGACAACCACCAGCAAGGTTGATATCTCTGCATTAAAAGGGAGGACTGACAGTGAAAATTAAGGCTCACATTGTTAGTGTTTTCGTCATAAGAGTGTGTCATCAGCTGTTGTTTTCTGAGCGAAGACAACGATCAGACAAGCTTTTGTGATGCTAGCACAGAATCGGGGTGGTCGAGGTTGGAAGGGACCTCGGCGTCGTTTGTTCAACCCGCCTGCTCAAGCAGGGACACCTAGAGCAGGACCACGTCGAGACAGCTTTTGAATATCTTGTTACATAGAAATAATTTTTAATATCGCCTAATCTATAAATCCAGCTAGTCTTCCAGCTCTACATTCAGTATGACAACTAGCAGCAGTAAGCAGGCATTATCCATTTTCCAGGTAGCGTCCTCAGATAAAACAGAGTTTTTACCTTGGGAAAAAGAGGAAGATGGATACAACACAGGCTCTTAACAGTAGACTACAGCACTTCTTTCTCTCTTTGGAAGGGCACCACGCAGCCTAACAAGAACTTCTATAAGCAGTCTGAGTCCGAGTGAGATGCAGCACCAGCAGTTCCACGTACACAAACTCTTCTCTGGTGTCTCTCTAGAAAGTTTGAACCATTTCCATCAGTATCCTGCCCTCTTTCACATGTTCTTATAGATAGAAGCTCAAGAAAAAAAGTGCATCTGGCAACTTTTTCACAGGCAAAAGATGGTCGACAAGTTCTGTGCAAATCTCGTGAAGAATAGACGTCTGTGCCAGCCTTATGTTGCTTCCTCATGTGACATCCACTCTAACTGAGACCTCTGGGAAAAAAAGTCATTTGATGGCTCAAAGTGTCTGTTAGTTTTGTGGTGTTTTTCACTTAATCAAGTCAAGGTAATCAAGCTTGAGCTCTTTAAAAGCTAATCAGGTTCTGGATGGGATTGACTTGAATACAGGATTCCATTTCCTTGAACGTATTTGATAATCATTACAGTCTATCAACTTGGTAAAATAACCTCATTGTGTCAATGCTAGCACTAATCGACTCACTTTTCAGGGCTCAGATAGTCTAACAAGTATTTTATTCTTGATACTTGTTTCAAAACTAATTTGCACTGTCTCACAGATTTTCAGCTTCAGGTGCCATGTCTTCTCTTCCCATAACACGCTGAAAAAAGAGTTTCAGTTCATAGTGCTATGCTGACATCTCATTCCCTTCTCATTTCCTTTTTTATGTTTTACATCATGAAACAGCACAGATGATTTCAAGGGACCATTCAAATAAGGTACATAACATGTATATGACAGATCTTAGGTACCGTGTCAGATGATAAACGTTATAAAACAGACTGTGATGTCTCTGTACAGTCTCTTTCTCATTAAAGGCATCTGCTAACATATCTTTTTTTGTTTATCCTCTGTTTTGATATCTCCAAGCTGTTTCTTTTATTTTCATCTCTGAGGTTTTTACTTTAGATAGACCAATTGATAAAGGAAATACCAAGTGGAGTTTCACTTCCCATTCATGCTATTTTCCTCCCTGAACGTTTTCAAACACTTTTCAGTTATCATTAACACCCCCCCTGCCCCAGAATGTACACGTTCAAACTTACGCATAATAACAGTGAAACTAGAGAGCTCTATGGCAAAGGTAAAGTTCAAAGTCTTTCTCAGTTTCTTTGCTGTTCTTTTTCAGATGTGTAACTTACAGAAAAACTATTCATGATTTTCAAGGGTCCTCCATTTGGAGCTGTTCCGTCTAGCAGAGAACCTGCCTCCCTGCGCAGTTTCTGGGCATGTTTTGCTCTGAAGACTTCGAATTCTTCTCAGGTGTCTTTTTTCAAAAACATACTGTGATAAACTGCTTGGATGCAAATAAATTGGTCACCAAGATAAGGAGTAAGTAAGCGGCTTCTCCTAAATAAGCCAATTAAAAATGTTTTTATCATAGGTCCCTTTTTACTACCAGTGCTGTGCACTCTTTTAGAACTGATTTTTAATTTCTATACACTTGTGAGGATAGCTACGAACAAATACTTCAGCAGTCTCCTGCACATAACATACTCTGGAAATAAGCTCGAGAGAAGAGCTACTCATCTTCTCCTGGCCCTCAGCTGTGACAAGAAGGAAAAAGAAAACTCAGTCCAATCTTTGAAGCAAACAAAACCCACAGAAAAAAATAAAATCTGTGATCCCCTTCTTGTCCTCTTCCCAGGGAAACCATGGCAGATGAGACCCAGGGTGGTAGGAAAGATTTTTCTCAGTGCTTCAGAATTATTCACTCTTCCTGCTTGTGGCGATAAAACAGAAAATACAATGACGGGTCCTAGTCAGATCCGCACTTAGGCATGGAAATTGCTCCTCTCCAGTGACTGTACAAAGAACCAGGGTTTGTCAGTAGCCGTCTGAATCACTGAAGATTTTGGATGTGATAGTAGTCAGAAAGCCTAAATCAGGCACCCCAGGTAGTCAGCTGGAGTCTAAAAATGGGAAAAATAAGGGAGGCAGAGCACCGTAAATTCAGAGGGCAGGTATTTTTCTATTCTAAGTCTTCAAATCTGCCTTAAATCTGTGCTATGAACGTAGCACATTGGTTCCTTCTTCTGCTGTGGGTAATGAGGCACCTTCTGAAACCACTTGCTAAATTGCACAACATCTGAATGCAGGATGGGATTACGGCACCTCTCTGCTGTTTTAGCATTTCATTTGCAGGCAGCAAGTGCTCTTATCCACTCGCATGCTGTCGGAAAAGCCTGTCTCTTTTGTGTCCCACGGAAGTTGTGTGGTGGGAGGAGGTTCCTCCGGAGAACCCATCCCTTACACTCCCGCTACTTGAGCTTTCCAGCCTGCTGGCAGCAGGCAGATATACATTGTTGGTAGCGCCAGCAACTGTTCTCGTCTTAGCCCAACTGGGAACAATTGCTCGGGGGTCCTGTCAATAATAGTTCTTTGGTATCATTCCCCCTCCCTGCCCCCCAAAAAGCCCCTTGGTACACAACAAGCTGGCAGGAGTTTTCACATTACTCCAGACAGCATCCCATTCATTGCTTGACAGATCTGTTTTTAATTCACATTTCTCCTTCTCCTTTAGCTCTCCTGTTGCAGGTAGACAATAGAATTTAACTGTTTGTGTCCACCACCCATGGCTTTATTTGCTGCCAAACTGTTTCAGGATGGTATCTAGCAAAAAGCAGAGACTAGTACTCAGGGCTGTCTGTTCCACAGAGAGCACAGAAATTTGGAGGCGGGGGAGGGGGGGGAGCAAGCTAAGAAGACCTTACAGTAACTAGTGTAAAGCCCACCTCATGCACAGGAGATGACTGATCTTTAAAAATACATCTGCCTGACTCAGCTCAGGGACACAGTGCAGCAAATAATGAGATTGGAGAGGAAGCAGTTCTGAGAAAAACTGCATCCCAGCCTGGTGCGTTTAAAAGATGTTCCCAAAGTGATTTTAAAAAATGCAAATTATGCCAGAGAATGGAAAGTACTCACACCTTCATCTGCAGTTCTGTTAGCTGCACAGAATCTATTGCCTGAAGCCTCTCTAGCAAGCCCTTGGGGCACTTGCACATGTAACAAGATGTTTGTTTTGTGGGGGACAGAGGCAGAGATGGAACGAAACGCAAGTTTCGGAGAGTGGCGTTATTAGTGGGATGAGCTCTATGGGGTACAAAAGCAGTTTCTCCAGGACCCACAGTTTGTCTGTACACAAGGAGGCTGCTAGGAAATCACAGGCAGTGTTAGGTCTCTGTCAATTAGAAAGAATCCCTCTTTCCAGCTGTCATAAAATCAATGCATTCCCTCTATGCTTGCCCTGACAACTACGCCGTAATAAACTTCCAGGAGAAGCCATAACCAAGTATTACGCGAAGACAGTGATTGTGCCTGGCTGAATTGTTCTCTCCCGATACGAATGCTAGTCAGGAGTTCCCGAGTTTTTTCCCGCTGCCCGCAGCAGCTGAGGTGCAGGTGTGCTTCTCAGAAAAATTCCTGCCTGGGATATCTGCAGCATGCAGTGGTGTCTGCGCAGAAACAGATGATCCTTGTGCTTGTGTCAGCAGACCTGCGTGGCTGGGCAAAATCAGTTTTCAGAGCAACGATTCGGAGGTGCCATCTGCAAAGCACAAGAATGCATCATACCATGAGAGTACAAAATATATGCATCTTCATCCAAGATGCTGGCCTATCTCCCCCTGCCATATGCTCCAACTGCTAAGCTAAGTTCCCATTCCTGAGTATGTGCCAAACCGTAAAAACAGCATAACCCCTTGAGTTATATCCAGTAACACAGGGCTACTGGATCTTCAACTGATCGTGATTCAGCAGCTGAAAATTCAAATGAAGATGTAATATTCATGGCTGATAGTGAAAAGTGAAGAGAATGTAAAAGTAGGAACCAGAAGAAAGTAACCTGAGATAGGCTTCATCTTTCATTTTTATTTTCTTTTTTTTGGTGTTAGATTCCCGTGTCTCACACAGGGGGAGGGAACTCATGAAGGGATTAAAGAAAGAGCATAAACCAACGTCAAGTAAGGGGTAAGTAACTGAAAAGTTGTTGAATGTAAATATGATCCAATTCACTGTTGATTCCTTACTGAAAACTCCAGAATTTAAGCATGAAATTTATAGCAATTAACAGAAATTCAGATAATTGAGTAACCACCCCAAATTGTTACAGAATTCATTAGAGAAACAGATGTCCCATGAAATTTTTAAGCCAATATAAAGAATCCAATGGCAAATCACAGCCCCACTAGCACACTGCACTACCTTTGAAATCCTTCACTCTATTCAGTGTGACCGGGTCTGAACTCCGTGTTTTCAAACCAGAAAAGATAAAAGTAAGCCTGAGGTACCTGCTCCGAAGACTACTGGCACATTAATGCTGATTCTCGATCACTTTTTATCCAAATTCAATAGTGTGGGGTTACGCTTTCACTGGAATGAAGGTTTAACAAGCACAAGAAAGAACCTTGGAGCAATAATTAGATAATTACAGAAATGCCATCCCTTTAAGTACCACTGAACTGCTCCCGCAGGGGATTCACAGGAAGACCCTGGTACGAAATGAGTGGAAATCCAGCACCGGTGCTGAGAGATACAGGCCCCGGTTCTGCAGACCCTTACTGACATAAATAATTTCAGGCGACAGGAGCCCAGGCTGCGCAGATTTTTTGCCTGCGCTCACCCACGCGCGTAAGAAGCCCGCGTTCTTCTTCGCCGGAAAAATCCTGCCCTGGTTACCGTCCTTACGGGTGCCTCATTCGCAAAGGCACAAAGGTTGCCTCGCTTCGCCCGAAAAGCAAGGGAAGGGATTTGGGGGGGTCAGGACCGCTGGACGACACGAACCCCAGCTCCGCTGAACCGTCTTCCTCTTCTCGGCAGGTACAAAGAGAGCCGAGAGGGCAGGGGGGGGACAAAATCGAGAAGGAACAAATCCAGACGCGTGGCTGCAGTTCGAGCCTTCCCGTGCCTTCCTCTGCTGTTGGCCATCGCCACAGAGCAGCCGGCCACCACCAGCAGTTGAGCAGGCTTCCAGCCAGCCCAGTTTGTTTGCCCAGTGTCCAACACATGATTATTCCGTGGGAGCCTGAGCAGGCAAACAGCTTGTCCCCTGCACGTCAGTGTTATCCGAATATAAAATAAAAACACTGTGTACCAAGCAGGACAACTTCTGTAACCACTTAGCTTTGATGAAATCTTTAGGAAGAACATAAAGACCCAGCCAGGGAAAACCAGAGGCACACTTTTCAAGACAAGTAAACCCACAAATTGTATCACGTGTTGCCAGCAGAATTCAGTTTTATTTTAGTAATTTGCTTTGTAGTTCTTCTGTTTTTAATATGTATTTGCCATCTCAGACACTGTACGTATAAAACTTTTTTACCATAAATCAAAAAATACGTTTCAGTTAGAATTGGCAAGCATTTAATTTTCTCTCAAAGTGTCCTAGGCGCATCAGCCATCTTGGCTTCCCCATCCTTACCTTAGTGCATCTTTGCCGTCTATATCCAGGCTTGAAAAATTCCCCGAGTCGCATGCGTTCCTGGTGCTGCCTGGCTGGACTTCCAGCAGCAAGACGAGGTGTTGCGGTGTATACGTCAGCTCCACAGTGACTACTGGGAAATGGGGGGATAGAGGTAAAAGCGCTCACAGTAAAAAATGTTAAATGAAGAGCAAAGCAAGAAAACAGGAATCAGTTACACGCAGACAGTACAAAGGATGTTATTAGAATCTGGGACATGTTTTATATAGATACACCTACTATTCTTAATCTTCTTTAGCTTAATTAAGGCAATTATTCACTGGGCTTTAGATACTGTGCAGAAAATTCTACCTTTTTATCTGCAAGGAGTGCTAGTCGCACATTGCTGCTTTCAGTGGCCGGGCGATACGGCGTAGACATTTCCCCTTATCCCTTCAGGAAAAAAAAAAAAGTCATTTTTTTCAATGAGTTCAGTGATCACGGACGCTGTCCTTCCCACCACTCCTTCAGCACAAAGCCCTCTGACGACGCTCTGCCTGGCACCTCATCCCCGCACCCGCAGGCAACCAGCACTTCACCAGCACCTTCTTTAGCGACAGAAAGGCCGGTTTTCGGAGGAGGCCGTGGCCCAGCGCGCCGCCGGAGCCCCTGCGCGACTTTAAGCACGTGCGTGCTCCCGCGCTTATCCAGCGGCCGCCTGAGGCCCCGGCTGCGTTACAGCTTGTGCTTAAGGGACACGGGAGCCTCTTGGACTCCAGCACAAGTTTCAGCGCTTCGTGAAATAGGATCCGCAGTGATTAGGAACCCGGAAAGCATCCTGTGTCAAAACAGATTCTGACAATTATATTTTACTTGGACTTGATTTGCTTGGGCACAGGACTGCAGTAAGGGGATTGGAACGCAAATGTATCCAAGATGCTGCTTTGTACTGAATTTTCTGAGAGCAAGTACCCTGCATTTCTCCCTTGATATAAACTTTTCTAGTGAGTGGTTAAGCGATACTGACCTTTAAGTTTTAGGCATGAGACCACTGCTCCCGGAGGTGTTAATTAGCTTTAAAAAGTCTCTAGAGGGATTGTTGCACTGATTTGGAAAGTGGCTGATCACTCCACTTTATCTGGCTATATGGCTTTCACGAGAAGAACCTGCCCCCAGGTTCCCCACCACCACAGGCACTGCATTTAAAGTCGTTTAAGAGATCTAGGAAGAAGAAATTCAACTAAAGGCTGATTTCCCTTCCAGAACGTTCAGATGGGCCAAGGGCTGAATGCATTTGGCTTCATTGCACTGTGGAATTTCCCAGGAAGAAATCACTGCTAGTGAGCAGCTCAGCCAGAAGGCTTGTTCTCCAGCCTGACACTAAGACGCCTTAAAAAACCTCACCATTTTACTCTCTTTTTAATAATTTTTAAAACAACCTAGCTTACTTACCTTACAAAATATCTACATGAGAGCACTCATGTTACTGTAGGAACTATTTAGACAGATAAATGGCTTATCCTCAGAACATATAAAACAAACTCATGTTTGAGCAAATGATCCTATTTTATGTAAGTGTCTGATACATCCATGAGCATTTCCCAGGACGCATTTGCACAGGGCAGGGACTGGTCCTAGTAGATTGTCTGGTCTGAGTTTAAACTGGCACCTTCAGCACGCGCACAGGGCAGACCCGCGGCTGGGAGGAACCGTCCTTCCAAAGACGCTGTTGAAAATGCCTACTTGACTAGGCAAACCCGACAGTCTATGGAGCTAATACCTTCCTTCCCCTCATCTTTGTGCTTTTTAATCTGGCTTAAGAGATAGGTGAATGCTGAGGGAGATGCCAGAACTCGTTCCGCAGGCGTCTTTCACAGCCGCACGCGCTGCCCTTCACAAACCAGTACGCCTGCAGGACTCGGCGCTGATGCGCACGACGTCAGGTTTGTGCTCTGTATCCAGGGCCGTTATCTGCTGTCCTGAAGCATCTTTCCTCTCGCCCGCAGCCACTCTAATCATATTAGCAAGAAAGTGAGTATTTCCTGTGGAAGGAACATCGATGACCCACGTTAGCTGTGGTTCCCACACTGACACGGCACGTACGTGGGGGAGGAGGCTCCTTTAATCGTCCTCTAATTCTTCAGTCCTCCAGGATTTTCAGCAGCCGTAAGAAATAAATGCAGTGTGATATATTATTTTGGCCTACGAAGTAAATTAACCGTAGCACATGCGTAATTAAGAGACTAATTTATATCTTGTCGCGTGAAAAAAATATGCCGTGGCAATGATATAAAAAAATCCCAAACTGAAAAAAACCCACCAATTCAGATCTTAGACATGCAACAATTTCGCCAAGATTATTCCCAGTAAATCTTCATAGTTCCTGGCTCAATTTCTGTATTTCAAGATTGTCTCCCTTTTCCTCACACACACACATCCTAGTTTTCCCTGGCATCTCTTAAATAACCACCACATATCCTTTCCTTCCCCCCTGCTCCCCCTTGCCTTTCTACTGGGTACTCTTCTCTTTTTTTTCTCCGTTCCCTCTCTTGTTCTCCTGCCTCCAGGACCTCACAGTTACTACTTCATGCCCAATCGCTCCTATTCAGTGCTGTCTCCCTTTCTCTCTCTCCACTGGTAAGGAAAACTTACCAGAATGCGTATTCTCCAAGCACTCTTTTCATTTAAATGTGAAGAGTCATCTGAGCCTCTCTCCTAGGGAAGAATTGGTCATTTGTCAGTTGAAGATGTTTCTTACCTTTACGTACTTTTGAAAAACTTGAGGTTTTATTGTCTTATGTTTTGGTTGTAAAAACAAGCATTTTGCAGGAAACCAAAAGCTAAATGGTATTATTCTGTCTAACACAAGTCACAACCAAATGTTTGAGTGCTTAAACCCCCCAGCTATGCTTTCGACCGTAAATTGCTTTCTAGTAACTGGTTTATCAGCGGAAACAGAAAGTCACATTTCCCAAAATGTGCAGAAAGGCTGCCTTTGAACTCCGCGCTGCTTAACTTTCAGACACGCTCTCTCCGGTGCCGCACACCAATTCCCTCCCGCCCCGCTTACATGCATATTCAATGGACCATATGCTTGATCTCAAATATCTCCGGGCATTATGGATCCTATTCATCAAGAAGTGGCTTGTACACTCATGAGCAAGGGAAAAAAAAAAAAAAAAAAAAAAGAAGAGACCTTTTCAAAGAGCATTCAAGAGTTTTCTGAGAAAGAAATCCCAGTACACAGTGACCTGTACCTACCAGGCCGCGGTCCACTTTAAACTAAACCCACATGTTTCTGCCGAAAACACACACATGGGCATTAAGAAATTCTCATTATTTCCCCATAAAGGAGGCCTGCACAGAGATCTCACGAGGGATTTAAGCGTGAGCTTACTGACAAACACAAACCCAGCGATTCCCTGGAATCCAAAGCGCTTTGCGGGGTGACAAGGCAGGGCCGTCCCCAACCCCACGACAAAAGCAGAGGCAGCTCCAAAGCCGACACACCAACTGCCTCGGGATCTGCCACGCAGCCAGATGCCGTGTTGGGAATTTTTCCCTGACACCGTGGCATATGGGCTTTGCGTTGCCATTTGAAGAGCACGAGACGGACAGAAACAATCTGGAGGGGGTGGGAAACGGGTGACACGTCGGCCCCGTGCTTATGTTCGCTGCTTGGTTATTGGGTGATGTTTAAATGCATCTTTGGCCTTAAGGCGAAGAAAAATCTTGACCCAAAGGAAGCCCTGATGTAACTGTGTTGGTTGCAATGCCGTTAGGGTGAGGATTAATTTATCAACTCGTTTGCTTGGTTTCGGTTGGCGTTTTTTTTAAAAACAAATGCAAGTAAGTTTTTTTTCTCTGCGTGTTGTCAGAGAAACGCAGGAGCAATTCAGCGTTATATTTAAAAAGAAATTATGCCACTGTGTAATCACACTTGTTTCTCAAAGCTGCGGTACTCTGTTCGCTGCCTTGTCAAACCCAGACGAACTAGTCTCCGCAGCCCCGCCACCAACCGCAGCCGGTCCCAGCAAAGGCTGGGAGGATTCTCCGTGTGAGTGACTTCCAGGTGTTGGGAGGCGTCAGAGCCATCCCTCGCCTCTTCATTTAGAGTTGCCTGGTGTTGCACCACTGCGCTGGGTTTTCCAGAGCATGAAAAAAACCCACTAGACAAGCGGCAGACAACCAGCAGGGGCTGGAACTGCCGGTGGGAGAAGGTGAGGAGGCAGGAGGTCCGGAGGAGGAGGGGAGCAGGGGGCAAGGAAGCACATCCCAAGGGAAAAACACCAGCGAGCAGAGGAGCACAGGCACAGCGGGAAGAGGATAGAGAAGAAGAGGAATGTAAAGAGCGCTGCAGAATGTTTGGGACACTTTAAAAAAAAAAAAAAAAAAAAAGCAAGCTAAATCTCAGCAAAGGATATAAATTTTCCTGAGTAAGAAGCAGTGATGGGGCACGCCGTTGCCGAAGGGGATCCCTGAAGATGCCACACACGCGAGTTTCAACAGCAGCAAGGTGCCATGCTGGCTTTCTTCCACCCTTTTCAAGAGAGCTTGGTCTGACGGGTGTTAGAAGCAGTTCAAGTCGTACGAGACCAAACAACCCCCGGCGCGACAGCTTCCTTCTCCGTTCTCCTCCCGGATCCTTCGCCCACACACGGGCACACATGCCTCCTGCACTCGCCCAGCCTCACTTCATGGGGGGGGCACCCGTCAGCCACCCGTGAGGCAGGAGACACCCCGCTCCGGCCGCCGCAGCCGCTCTGCCAACTCCGGAGCTTGGAGAACCACCATGGCCATGAGCGTATTGCCCCACGGATTGGGATTCCCCCATCCAGCTCTTCCGGACTGAGCCAGCACTGCCTGAAAGGAGGGATGGAGGAAGGTCATGTTTCTGCACCCACTGTTCCCAACACCGTTTGCACGCAATACATGGCTCTCTGGATGCCGGTCAAGAAAACGGTGCTCCTTCCTGGGCTGCTGCCCCCCGCGTACCTTCACTATTTGCGTCTCGTATTTGTTTTTTTCCACTGCAAGCAAGACTTCTCTCAGTGCTATTGATGAGCTGGAAAAAAGAAATATGGAGAGAAAAATAAAAATAAGTGAAATGAAGGAATTACATTTTTCACGTCGTGCATGCACTGCTTGAACTACATTTGTTCTTATGAATCCCGAATAAGTGCTTGACCTTTTCATTGTTTCTTCATTTATTGTTCTCTCAGTTTCACTTCCCACTCTCTATGCTACTGCATCTATTTAGGTAGTTGTTCTTCAGCCTGTTTCTTCTTGCTTTGTTGAATTCTGACTCTGAAATCAGATGTTTGTGCAAAAGCTCTTACTGCCAGCAGGGTGCTGACACAGATTTGGGTGCATGAATGTCCCTGTCTTCAGTAGGGTCCTTGACTTTATTTTAAAAAAGAAAAAGCCCTTATATAATAATACCTTTTAATTAAACTATGCACAACTCCCGTGGCAAGCACAAGGAAAACCCTACCCGATCTCCACGGCAGCGCTGCATAAAAACAGAGAGCATCTTTTCATACCTCTGGCTTTAGTGGCAAGAGTCATGAGACATATACAATATCATTTAAAACCGGCACTGGTTATACTTTCACCCTGTGAGTGGCTCCTTGTTACGGGGCTTACAATGGATTAGTTTCATCTTAAAAAAGGAGATAGAAAGAGAACTCCTTGAGCACGCTGAATGAGGTACTGTGAGCTTGTTGTGATAAGGACCTGGTATTAGTTGATTGGCATCAAACATCACGGATTTATTTATAGCATATCAAGGATGACGACGACATGAATGTAGGTTGCCAAAGTCAGTCAGTTGCCAAAGAGACAGCTAAACATTTAAGAGCCACGTTTTCAGCTATGCTTGAGACTCCAACCCTCTCGCTCACGAAATCGCGATCTCTGTTGCCTCTAGTCTAGGATAGCTCACCTCGCAAAAGGGGCATCAATGCTACTGTCGTAGCTCCACTTCTCAGAGAGCGTCAGGGAGAGAGACCCACCGCCGAGGATTTTTCGCAGTGCATATTCCCCTGTAAAGGTATAAATGGCACCCAAGACGCTTGTACTTCCAGCTCTGGGTGGGAGCTGGAGCCGCGAGCCCGCCTGGGCTTAGGCCAGTTCTAGAGGTGGGAGCGGCCAGAGCCTTCGCCCGTCCTACTGAGCGAAAGGCGTGTGGTTACAGGGAGGACTCGTAATTAACCGGTAATTTGCATCGCCTGCCTTCCCTCTTCTGTTCCTTCCAGGCCGAGGTGTTGCCGTCCAGTCCAGCAGTTCAGCCCTCATTCAGCCAGTGCTCCCTCTGAACGCCCGCCCGCAGGTGCGTTACAGAAGCTGTATGAAACTTAGAAGAAAAAATGCTTTAGCTGAGAAGGATTTTATTTATTCCATCACTTTCTGAAGAGTGTGGTGAGGGAGATGGCAATTTTTCAGCTCTAAAGGCTGCTTTTTACATTGTTACCTGGGCATCACATCATAACATTTGCTCATGGGAAGAACCTTATTCAAAAATTTCAGTAAGAAAGAACATGGGTTCCTCACCTAAAACAAAGCATCCCCTGGAAACATCCTTATGATTTATATCACGTTAATTTGGTGTTTGATGACACTTTGGAACCAAGGTAATCTGTGAAGCTGCCATTCCAATCTATATTTCTAACACTCTCAGAAATGGGAAAAAAAAATTCAACTGATCAATCAAAAACCAGAAGGACTATGCTTACAAAGAACTAACAAAATCCACTCTGCAAGATAACTAACTCATTGTTAAGACAGCTCCACCGATTGCAGTTGACTTACAAGAGGAGTTAATGTGTTCCACTAATTCAGAAGCAGTCCGAAGATCACCAGGTAAAAATATATATTTTCGTAGTATCTTCTAAAGCCTTTTTAAAAAAACTTCTGCTTCAATCCTTTTTTTTTGTTTTGTTTTCAAACATAGACTTACAAATTAAAAAGGGAGGTTTGTATTTGGCAGCCTAGGTCCTCGCCGTTCAGCTTCGCAGTTTGGTTTTGCCCAACTGGTAGCGAACGAAGTCTATATACCGAACAACTCATGCCGAAGGAGAAGCAGCTGCTCGCTGACACTGCTCTCCGCAGCACACAAATCTCCCACTTTTGCAGAAAGAGAACAAATACTTGCAGAAAATACACATGGAGCCTGATGCTCAAGGGGTATAAGATTAGGTCCAGTGTATTGACTAGGGAAATAGCCTGCAGGCCTCAGGCCAGCGAGGCTGCTTGCCAGTGACTTCATTAGGGCTTTTGCCTATGAAAGGGCTGCCTGTTCGGATCCTGGAAACTTGCATCGACACGTCATTTCGTGTGACTAAAGTAAGCAGAATGTGTCCAAAGCGCTGGCCAGTTACGGACCTCAATCTGCCTCCATTTGCAGGCAATGTCACTCTTAGGAAATCAGGTTTTGATTTGATCCGAGGCTCTTTTCAACAGGACTTTCATCCCTGACTTCAACTGACAAGAGTGCCTCGCGCGAAGGTCCCCATTCTCTCTCGTCTCTGCCCACAAAAGACGCCGGCAGCTGATCTCCTTCACAGACTTTGTCCAGGAATGCCAGAAACCCCCAAATCTTTGCAAATCTCAGGCAGGGCTTTGCATCCTCGCCGTAGCCCTCTCTGCTCTCCACCCACGAAACCACGACACCAGCGACTCCCAGAGCTCCGCTGCAAGGAGGGGAGAAGGGAAGGGATAGGGTGTCGAGGCAGGTGCAAAAACTGTACACGTCTGGCGGTATAAATTTACATACTTACACGGCAAAATCTTATGAGATGCCGCTCCAGAGGTTCAAGGGCAAAAGGCAGGGAGAATCCAGCAAACCATCTCCTTCTTGGGCTTCAGTGTTCTCTGATACCATCAGGGCAGTAGGAGGAGGGATAGACTAGTTTGGTGGACTTAATATCTGGAGTTACAATTTTTTGTCAAAGAGCAGATAGAGAAAGCAAAAAACCCAAGCACCAAACCCCCAATTCCCGGAATTAGCACTGCACATAGATACCTACAGCATCCTCACTCACGTAGGACAAAACCAGGAAATGCAAGAACATTGATTTTTTTTTTTCTGTATTTAAAAAACCCCAAACAACTCTAGCAAGCATTTCACAAGTCTGTGGCAAATTATCACCCCTCTGTTTTTTTCAGAGACTGCACTTTTTTTCTGAAATTCACTGAGAACATGCATTTTAGTTGTCTTGAACTAACAGCATAAAAATCTTTGTTAAAGGACAAATTGAAAGCGATTACCCTACTAACAAAAATAAAAAGTGGAAGTCTGGAGACTTCACCTACAGCTCACAACACAGTAGGTCTAACAATTTCTGAGAATTCATTGAGTGTCTGTGTCATTATAAACATGCTGTATGTGCCACACACGTATACTTATTACTCTGCTGAATCAATGTTGATTTGATCAGCTTACCTTTGACATCAGCATTTCATAAATTTCTTAGTCATTTCCCCATGATGACCTCACAAAACGTGCTCTAAAGCAGCGCTAAGCCATTTGAATGCTCCCCATCCTTTCCATTGTGCAGTCCTGCTCCTAAAATCTTACTCTTTTTCCTTCTCTGGTCCCCCCTTTCCTCCCTGTTCCTTTTTCCTCCGACCCTCTGCGCTAAAATTCTGAATTAGCTGCATTTACCAGCTTCCCTCTTAAAACACATATCCTCATAGCGAAGGGAAAGGACGAGCGAAAAGCACAAAATCTATTTTTAGCAGATGGGTCTTAATTGTACAAACTTTAGCGGGGGGTTATTTCTCTCTCCCCCTCCCCTCCGTTATTTTTTTTTTTTTTCCCTCCCCCCCGCCCCCAGTTCCTGGGTTGCGCTCCCTTCAATCTTGTCAGCTGTAAAATGGGTCTCTTTTTAACCTATAATGGATCAGTGAGATTAAAGGTGAAGTCATGAATTAGTAGCAGTGACAGCCCAGCACGATGGCCCCGGCAGCAGGGGGTCTCCCTTTGTGCTCGTCCACTCTGACCCCCCGTGCCACTCTCCGCCTGTGGGAACCGGACAAGAAGAATGTCGGGGTGGGGCTGGGGGCCGCCAGCCCCAGCCCCTGCGCCCGGCCAGCACCCCCAACACATTCTTTCCTTGGAAATATTCTGACATCACCCCGTCATACCTCCTCGCTGGCTCCTTCGTTAACTCCTTTATGCCTTGCCGCCGAGGGACAATGGGTCCTGCTGCAGGGTGGAGGAGGAGGAGGAGGAGGAGGAGGAGGAGGGGAGCGGGGCATCTTTCCCCAGACAACTTTTTCAGAGGCTGCGGACCTCAGGCAAGCGTGGTTTTTGAGGTTGGGAGGAGGGTGAATTTTCGAGGAGCTGGGCTGCGTGGCTTGAGGCGCTACTGCCAATGGCAGAAAAAGCGAAGCGCATCCAACGATGCAGATTTAGTTGCGGTTTTAGACCCAAATTTCTAAAGCAAAACCAAAGACCATCCCTACCGCAGACACGGCTTGTTCATTTTTCCTGGGAAGTATGTCAAAACCACCCATTAGAAGCATTGCAAATGTATGGTGCATTTCCAATATCTTCCATGAAAGACTGCGGTAAGGCAACATCAGAGAGAAACACAAAGAACAGGAGCTTCCTCTTGAGAATTCCTCTTTTGGGGAATACCTGAGAGCAGAAGGAAAGCAACAGAGCTACGTCTTTCTGCAGATACAAGACAGGCTGGTCTTCCTGCTCATGTTCTCTGGGATATACTCTCCTCATGGCACGTGAGGAGAACACCCGGGCACGGGGATTCCTGGACCAAATGGGATGCTCACAAGTTGCTACTGAAATACCCTTCCATGTAATGCCCTCCGAGTCCAGTTCATTTTGGGAGAAGAGTTCAGACCGCATCCAGCAAAGGGCTTAGCAGGTTAAGCAAGTTGCCTACCTGGCGTGTAAGATGTTCTTTCACACAGGGTAGAGCGGGATCCCTGAAAAATGCAGCATCAGTATCTGTCCAGTGTCTACGATACTCTCCTATTTCCCTAGGAAATGGGGGGATTTAGGTGCAATCTTTCCTCTGTCCGAGAGAAATCAAACCCACGTCTCACTCTTCCTGAAGGAGGACCCAAGCTCTATATAGTTGTATGTCCTCAGCAGGAAAGGTGGGAACAAGGCTGGTTTTACCCCTCGGACCTTTCCTTGAAACATGAGCAGACCCAGGTTTCCCCACTCAGCCCCCAGACTACAGGGTGGTGTTCCTTCTCTCCGGCATGCCACTGGAAGTCAACGCCTGGATGCCCCGTGGCAATGCTCCAGCAAGCCAACTGCTAGCCAGGTGGTAAGGACACCCTGGGAATGGGAGAATATCTCCCCAGAAAGGGGAGGAACCGGAGCCTCCTAAATCCTGGGCAAATGCACTGGACAGTAGATGTCTATAAAGGAATCTATAAAACACTGGCTGCGCCCTACATTTAGTAACGTATGCTATTTAGTTTTTTTGGAAGTGTTTTGGCCTCCCACGATAAGGGAGGTGAGTGAGGGTGTGCACACAGGGGGGCCAGGGAAGATGCCTTGGGGAGCACCTCGCACCGATCCTTCCCCTCTCCCTGCCGGTGACAGCAGGCAGCGCGGGCCATTTTGGGGTCTTCCGTACGCCGCCTGAGGATGAGGGCATGGCGTAAGGCTCAGGACCCCGCTATGAGAAGGGGCAGGGGTGGGAAGGAGTTCCCCATCGCCTTCGTTTCTTGCCTTAAAGGCATCAAAGAGCTTTCCTGGAATTTGGTCCCCACCTCGCCCAGACGCAAAGAGGAAGAATGGCGTTAAACTTATGGGCTGGTGGTGTGGCCACGACTCATGATTTCATCAGGTATATGGTATTTCTTCTTCAAGTTTGGGCTCTTGGATTCAGGTGACTCTGTGGGAGTCTCAATATTAAGGAAACAAAAAATGGCGTTTCCTCAGGATCTGGAGGCAACCACCTTTCTAACATTAATATCAGACAGCAAACAACAGTTAATAAGTCAATGTCAAAAAGTACATAAAAGTACTGTTGTTTAAACAAAGAAATATTTGTTTTGTTTTGTTTTGAGATTTTAGATCCCAAATCTAGGATTTAGGTTTTGTGGCTCTTGAGTCATATCTGCTGAATGGCAGAGCTTGGGAATCCTCTGACTTCACCACGGCCGGGACCATTTCAGGGGTCTCCCCTTCGGAGCTGGGGGAGGCTCCCTGCAGGGCTGGGGAAGGGGTGGAAGTCTTCAGCCAGGAGCTATGGGGGGCTCAACAGGGAAATCACCTCCCAGAGTCACAGAGGCTTCAGACACCTGCGTATTTTCCCTGGAAAGTTGTTCCCCGTCCCCCCCTCCCAGCCCTAGAGTCCTGTTCATTCCTCCACAACCCAGACCCAGGACCCGAGCAGCCCTGGGGACAAATTGAGTCTCCTTGGTGGCTCATTAGCAGCTGAAGAGGGGACCCAGAGGGAAGCAACTAGCGAACGTGAGGATGAAGAGCTTTTTTGCCTGGAAAACAAGAGCATGCTCCCACTCATGTCATCTCCTCTGCTCCTGACCATGCAACCTGGCAAGTTACAAGTCTGATGAGGAGTGTCTGAGGGAGCTGGGGCTGGTTAGTCTGGAGAAGAGGAGGCTGAGGGGAGACCTCATAACTCTACAACTGCCTGAAGGGGGGTTGGAGTGAGGTGGGGGTCAGTCTCTTCTCCCAAGTAACAAGTGATTGGACAAGAGAAATGGCCTCAAGTTGTGCCAGGGCAGGTTTAGATTGAACATTAGGAAATATTCCGTCACCGAAATGGTTGTCAAGCATTGGAACAGGCTGCCCAGGGAAGTGGTGGAGTCACCATCCCTGGAGGTGTTCAAAAAGCGCGTAGATGAGGTACTCCAGAACATGGTTTAGTGGGCATGGATGACGGTTGGATTCAACGATCTTGAAGGTCTTTTCCAACCTAAATGATTCTTTGATTCTATGCAGGTGCAGGAGGCACCCCGGGCCCCCTCCCGCCAGCGCGGGGGCGAGCTCTGCTGCATGCGGGGAGGGGGGGCTCCTTCTCCCATCCCCTCTGCGCTCTTCCATCCCCTCTGCCGGCGATCGCTTTCTTCTGGGGCGCAGGGAGAAGGTGCAGGCGCGCGCACCTTTATTTGCACGCGCGTGTGCACGAGCAGAGTCTGTGACGTCTCTGGTGTCTCTGTGCGAGTGGGTCAGGGCGGGGGGGGGCACCCCTTAGTCCTTGCCTTGCCCACCGGCATGGGAGGGAGCTGCTACCTGAGCCAGGTGAGGGGCTGACACGGACGACGTTAATCGGCGTTTTTGCCGTTCCCTGGAAAAAGAGGGAAAGTAAAGCCAATCCTGAACGGCCGCGTGGTGTATCCTGCCTTAAACAGAGCTTATAGCAAAGCTACGGTTTAATAGCAGCCCTTTCGTGAGTCACTCAAGTAGTTTCTTCCTGGAAGAACGATGGGATTAAAAGTCATTTAACATTATCAACGCTTCTCCAGTATTTCACTATCAGTCCAGTCCTTGATATTCATTGATATCTAGCTCTGAAAAAAACTATTTGCCAAAAACATCGCAAGCCAAATTTTTAATTGTTACGTGGATGCCCTTTTCTCATACTGCTCGCTTAGAAAACAACGCAATGAAACGTTTCATTCCCCATTACTAGCTGCTGAGAAAATGCTGGAGATACATTGAAACATCAAGCTTTCAGATGACTGCAACTTCTCTCAAATACTATTACCGACATCCAAAAATGTCTCCATTAGAAATACAAAACTATTTTGTGACCAATCCTCTCCTAGGAAGGTTTATTATAGTTCTAAAGTCAATTCCAGCTCTGTTTTTTTCAGATATCTACTAAACTGTATTGTGAGAAAAGTATAAAGAATTTTTATTTCCATTAGATTTTTATTTTAATCACCTAAAAATCATTCTTATGGAAATGAGAAAGACAAAAAGATTCCCCAGGGACTGAGAAACTTCACTGATTTGCATCATTAACACTGAAAAGAACTTGCCTGGAAATGGCCCCTTCACGTTTTCTTTTATTTACATTTCCAGACAAAAATAAAATTAATTTCAACAAGGTTTCTTCTAGATTCATATCCCATTTTGATTAGTTCAGCTATTAAAACATGAATATAGCTTGCTGTGCTTTGATGGACTGATTTACTCTTTGTTATACTGGATTTTTTTTTTTTTTTTTTTTAGTTTTTAGCCCATTTGTAAAGGGCTTGCGACACGGGGACTCTCAGTGATCATTGATTGTATTAGCATTCATAATTAACACCAGTAATTGTTAAGATACTTTTTGAACAATTACCATTTGCAGCACAGAATGAGAGAAAAGTGACATTCATTTAACTAAACTCTGCAGTTTTCGTTTAACAAGCCTGTCCAAGCATAAGCAAAAATGAAAAAACGGAGACCACTAAATATATATTTAAATGCAGACAAATTTCTATGACAAAGTAGTTCTTTCAAGGCTCGAATCAAAATTTTAAACAGTTTACCTTCTTTGTGTCTTCTAAGGAGTTTTATGTAACAAACTTTCAGTGTCATCACTAATAGCAGTTCATGCCAAGCATTACTTTCTTAAAACTGCTACTCAAGCCCTGTGATTTGCAGTACACTTCTTATTACAGGATACATTATGCAGAAACCCTCTGCTATGTGATGGGACATGGCAACCCTGCTGTGAGAATGCCTATCAGCGCTTCTTTTAAGGCCCTTGCTCAATTGTCAGCAAAGTATTTTTTAAGGTTAAAAGGTGTAAAATTATTCTGAAATGCTTTTCTGACCTGTCGCCTATCACTGCAAAAAGCTATAGTTCATTTTTTTTTTTCTAAAATTGTATTTTTTAAATGTGGTAATATTATAAGAATAAAGCTAGTAAGAGAAATATAGTTTTCAATGCTTTTCGTTATATTTTTTGTAATTTGTTCAGTACTGATACACATTAAGACTGTGGGTCCCTTTTTATTTCTGATTTTCTTCATTATGATTCTTCCTTTCCTGTGAGTCAGTTACAATGTGCAATTAATGAGAAACCAGCAATTTAAAAAAAAAATCTTTTCATGTATATTTTCGTGGATTGTTCAAATGAATTCCTGAATCATATTCTCTAATGTAAAAGTCAAATGCAGTAAGGTCATGAAGCATAATCTCATTATACTGGTACATAAAGCTCACAAGATCTGTCATTCTTCAAGTGCTACCTGTACTTTGATTGAAACAACATCGAATATCAGCAGGAAAACTAGAAGGCGGCTTCTATTCTTCAGGCTGGCGGCTGGCTTTCACGGTTTTGCAAGCCGCTTGCCTCTAGATTTCCCAGGCTACGTGCACGATTCAAGGTCAACGATCCTATAGTTTTAAATCCTGTGCGCAAGAGGTTACCATCTCCCATTGTCTGTAGCTTAGGATTTCCAAGGGCGGCCAACTGTTTATGTGCTGGTAAAATGCTGGAAGGCAGCCGAACTCACTTTTCGCTAAGTTTCACCGACTGTTCTGTAACCCAGTCTTACCAATCCGTACCGGAGAGCTCAGCCCCATAGCAAGGAAGGGCCCGGTTATCCCGCCCGGCAGGTGACACACGCGCGCAAGGCGGGATACGTTATACTGGAATACACCAGCTGCGGCCGAGGCCAAGAAGAGAAGAAGCGCAAAATAGGTGGCGGGGAGGAAAAGGGGGGCTGTGCCAGCTTGAGTCGTGTGGCCCGTACCAGAACACCCGGGCGGTCGTGCCCGAGACTACGGCACGGCTGCGAGAAGTGACAAAAGCAGAAAGGCGGCACTCGGGTACCCGCGAGGATTTGTACCGCTCCTCTCCGACGCGGACTCCCCCGCTTTTCCTGCCACCCCGCCTACCAGTCGGGGCTCCAGTAAGGTCTCGGTCCCGCATCCTTCGGCGCTGTCGGCGCCGAGAAGCGGACCTCCGCGCGCTGGGGTGTGCAAGCTGAGCAGCTACCGCCCGTCCCGCTGGCGCTAGCGAAAGAGAGGAGGAGATCGCGCCTTCTGCTTCACGTGGGTTTTATCGCATCCTCTTTATTAACTAACCGTACCGCATCGGCGTAAAGCCTCGTCTTAACCTGCTTATTAGTGCCTTGGTGACCAAACAGGAGAGGGCGGCCGCTCACGCACGCGCAGGCGACCGGACCACGTGTTTTTGGCACAGCCGCGCGTAGACTGGGAGGACGGCAGCGCTCCCCAGCAAGCATCCCCCCGCCCCCCCCCGGGGCGCCTGTGC
>JAVJGG010000058.1:2039975-2061520 GCA_035590195.1 Aviceda cuculoides
CTAAGGGTGTACCCCCCTCCCAGTGGGATTTTGGGGGTGGGGGTCCCCTCCCACTAAGGTTTTCCCCCCCTCCCAGTGGGATTTTGGGGGTAGGGGTCCCAACTCAGTGGGATTTTATCCACCCCCCAACAGGATTTTGGGGTGGGGGTCCCCTCCCACTAAGGTTTTACCCCCCTCCCAGTGGGATTTTGGGGGTGGGGTCCCAACCCCGTGGGATTTTACCCCCCCCAAACAGGATTTTGGGGTGGGGGTTCTATCCCAGTGGGATTTTGTGGGTGGGGGTCCCATCCTCAGTGGGATTTGCCCCCCCCAACTCACCATGGGCCCCTCGAGGTGGGGCGCAGGATCCGACCCCCGCCCCGCCGCTGGCTCCAACCGGTTGAACTCGATGGCGCTGCGGATGGTTTTACCCTCAAAATCTGGCAGGGGAAGCGGGGGAAGGAAAAAAAAAAAAAAAAATCAGGGATTTCTGAGTTGGGGGGTGGTCCCAGAGGGGACAGAGGCATCTGCCCCCCGCCCCCCCCCTGGGAGCCTGTGCTTCAAGAGGCACGGCCTGGCTCAGCACCCGTAGAGCCCCCCTGCCCGGGTCAGGGTAGGAGCAGGGCTCAGCTTGGCCCAGCTCCCGGGTGGCAGGAGCAAGTGTTTGGCCCCGGGACGCGAGGACGGACAGCGGGTCCTGGCGGCAGGGACACGGCACGAGGCAGGGGAGCAGGCGTTGCCCTGCTCCAAGGGGGGGGGAGCATCCAGCCGGCCGTGACCCTCCAGCACCCACAGCCTCAGCCCCCTCCCGTGGGTGGCTGTTTTCAGTAACGCGAGACGGAGTCATCCTTCCAGACACCAGACTAGGAAATTTCTAAAACTGTTCCCAAGGGTTTTAACCTCTGCGTTTAGAAGCGGCTAACAAAGACAAAAGTGCGAGCGTGGTCGTTGTCGCCTAGAACAAACCACCAAAATCTTAATAGTGGACAACTCTAGATGAGATTGTTACAGATGTCACTGGATGATCTTTAAGTTAGAGCCTAAAAATAGGGTCACTGTTTTTTGAAATATATATACACAAAGTAAAAGAAAATAAATCTATCGAACTGAAGAGTTTGTCTTTATTCCCTGTCGGTCTTCCTGCAACTATTCTGAATGCACAACAACAGCCTTCTCTTATTCATCTCCTTAAACCCCCACTTCTTCTGCAGGGAGAAATTCAAGGAGTTTGTGAAGTGAAACCCACCTTTGACTCTCTCTAGACACTGTCTCCTTGGAGAAGGCCATTTCATGTTCATCCTGTTTATTTTTAGGAACATCCAGAATCCCAAGCACATCCTAGACATCAAGAAATCAGTTTACTGCCTGAGCATATAAAATAACCCCCTCGAGTCTTGACCCTGCGAAAATTTATTCATGGTTATAACTTTAAGTATGTGAATAGTCCCTTGCTTACTACTCTTGAGTGTTTGCTTAAATGCATATATAAAGTATGTCTGTAGTTATTGTTCCAGCTTAGTTCCAACATACAGAGGTTACAAAGCCACTTAGGAAGCATAAAGAAAAAAATGGAACAGTCAGCATGATGCTAGCCATTTCTCTGGGACCAAACTAAGACATTCTTTAAAATCACTTGAAACTTGCCAGACTGTCTTCACAGGGGTCTCAGATGCTGTAGGATTCATCCGGTTTAGCATTTAAAAGTCATCTATCTAGATCTAAAATTAGGGTTCCTTTATCAGCTTGAAAAGAAATGTGCATACCCAGAGGCATTTCATCTCACACCAAGGTAGGTATCTAAGACGGTGATCTTCTATCCCTGGTGAGAAGAAACAATTCACAGACCTACCTAGGATTTGGGAAATACTTACAAGAAGCTGCTACCGTTCTTCTGAAGTTCCACATTCAATTCCTTCTGCATCCAAACTCCAGCTGTGACCTCTGGATAAGTGAGGAATAAAAGGCAAGGTTATTGTCTTGATGTCATTTTAACACTGTCTTCATCCCCTTTCTATGTCGTCATTTCCACGAAATTACCACCATGGAGGTAGGACATAAGAAACCTAGAAGGAGCAATCCTCAGAAGATTTTGTTTTCACAGTATTTCAGAGATATTAGCCAAATACCTGCAAAATAAGGTGCCTATGTAAAATAGGGACCATCTTGAAAATTCTTCTTTTCAAAGCACCTGCTGAAGGCAATGGTTGGTTTTCGCTGGAAGTCTGGATGGCAGGCAGCAATCTGTGGGAAGCGCTGCTCCACACTATGGAAGGATTAGGAGAATCTGTGTTCACCCATGAGACCCGGAACATGCCCATGGCCTTAACCCCAAATAAACAGAAATCCTGCTGCTAATTGCAATGCCGCAGGATATGACATTTTATTATTATCCGTTAACACCAAGGCCGTATTTTGGCCCCTAAGTCAGGATTGTGACCTCCTGGAAGAGATGGTTCTCCTCCCTGCAAACCAGCAGCACGAGGGCACGGCTGGTCTTCAAAGGTACAGCTGCAGCCCCCAAAGAGGTTGGGTCAGGTTCCCCCACGGACCGTCAGGAATACCTGCCAGGGAGCAGGGCTCCAGGATCTGCCAAGGATGGTGCTGGGGGAGTTTTGCAGATTAAGCAGCTTTCACTGTTTGCTGTGCCCAGTCGGAGCGGGGTGTCGAGTACCTGGGCTCCCCCAGTGAAGGCAGAGAGGCTCCAGTTCCAGGTATCATTTTCCAAAGCAGGGCTTCGGTAGGGAAGAAGCGTGACATGTCTCTAAGCATTAGCAGGGGCAGGCAGGTGTGAGGAAAAGAAAAAAAAGTCAGTTGCGCGCGTTAGCGAGGTGTCCAAGATGGATATATGCGACTATTGTTTTTTAATTTAGAGGTGCAAATTAAATAAATGGCCAAATGACGTAAGAAATTAACAAGTCCATTTTAATATCCAAACAATGAATTTCAGGAGTTAAAAAATAGTGGAAATACTACAACAACATCCAGACTTGTTTGATTTTCAGATTTCATAATCTAAAATATCACATTTTTTTGCCTAGTAAAATACACTGATTTCAATGCAGTGCTTCTCATACATACTTCGTATGAATAAGTTGTTTTCACTTCTTGTACAAGACGGTAGATTTTTCTAAGCACTGTACGATATGAAATAAATAGCCCACTTTTCTGTGCCTTTTGTTCTTCTGGTTTTCCTTTTTCAAGGATTTTCGTACTTTTCAAAAGAATCCCATATTTCTGGAAATCTAATCCATTTTTTTGCATATTGCACTAGCGAGTCGTGAAAACAAAAAAAGCAGCAACTTTGTTACCATTGTTCCAAAAAACTTGAACTAAAGCAGAGGGCAAAGGGAAACAAATGTTTTAGCTTGCTTTCAAAACCTCAGTGGGTTTCCGTATACGTACGTATGCATGGAAAACATATAGATACACATATAAAATACAAAGAAATCAGATGAGGTAATAGCACCCCCTTCTGAGAGTTAGGACCAAAGCTTATACCCTCACCTTAAAGCAAATCAGGGCACTTTTCATCATGGTGCTACAGCTTTTGGATACGCAGCTCCTACTTCATCTTTTGCCCTACTGCGCCAAACTGGAGAGATGTACGTACTATTTACTGGGCATTTATCTGCTCCTCCCTCTGTCACTGCACGAACTGCTCGGTTCCAAGGCAGCAATTACAATTTGGAGCTAGGGAGTCCCCGAAAAATTATTTTCTTCAGCTCACCCATTCGATTATTCCACGTGCCAAATAGTCCTTGACCTGGGGGGGCCGGATGCGAGAGCGAGCTGGCTTCAGCTTTCGCGGCCAGGGGAGGGGTGAGGACGGCGTGAAGGGCCGACGTAGCTCAGCGGGAATATCACTCCATTCTTCGGCGACTCGGTTTTCCTGGGGGGGGTGGGACATCGCCTCTTCCGACGTGGGCACGGCCCCCTCTCCCCGCTCCCCTCCGCCCCCCCCAGTCTGCGGTTAGGGCAGGGAAGGACCAGGACCCCCACCTCCCTCTTGCAGCAGCAAGGGCTCGAGACGTGGCGGCTGCAGCACTGGTTACACCCAGAGCCATCCCAGTATCACAAGGGCTATGGCAGGGCTCCCTTACCGTGTACCTACACCAGCAAACTTTGGCTCGGTTCCTCCCTTGGCCTGGCAAAAACGTTGCCTCCCCTCCCCAAAGAAGTGCGTTTTCCACACTCTGAGGAAGAAAAAACAGACTGAGATGATTTCCTGCCTCATCCGTCCTTTCCCAGTAGCGAATTTCCCCTCGTGCAATTTCATCCCAATGGGAACGAGAAGACGCTTCCCCCACCCGCCCGACACAACGTGGCTGGGTTACACCGCACGGTCCGGGCAGAGCCCTTGTAACTCAGCGAAGAGCGGTCCTGCCGACAGCCCCTTCCACCAGAAAAGGCTTCAGTGGCGTTCGACCACCCGAGCAGCCCGCAGCTCACCAGCCCAGAGCCAAAATAAATCACCCCCAATAACAGCAATCACACCACAAAACCCTCAGAGAGTAATTAAGAAATGTAGCCGGGGTCAAGAGTCAAAAGGAGACTAGGACGGTGCTTCTCGCATTCCCACTTCTCACTGAAAACTGATTTGTGATATTTCTCAGCACACGCTCTGGATGAACAGTAGTTCGCATGGATATTGCTGCGAAAAACTTCTGTAGGGTTGGTAACAAAGCAGTTAAGGGAAAAGCGCAACGGTATTTACTCTTTTTTTGAGCTGCAAAAGAAAGAAAAGTGTTTGATGACAGGTGCTAGACACTATGGAAAATAGTGAAGGAACTCTGCAACTTAAAGCACAGAAACCCACATGACACTGAGCTATGTATAATTTACCATGACAAATCAGTGCTCTAGCAGAAAGAGCCACAGCATGTGAAGAAAAAAATTAGCACAAGCTGAAGATAAGATAGACACCACTATCT
The DNA here is from genome assembly GCA_035590195.1 of Aviceda cuculoides. NCBI lineage: Eukaryota > Metazoa > Chordata > Aves > Accipitriformes > Accipitridae > Aviceda > Aviceda cuculoides. The sequence continues at coordinate 2,044,886 of JAVJGG010000058.1, forward strand.
ACTTGCAGTGCCAGAAAGAAAAAAAAAGTAAAAATTAAGCCAAACAAATGGAAATGAAACGCAGTAATACTGAAAGGGAAAGAAGCTCTTCCAGGTCATGTATAAAGGAATGTACCAGAGAAATTCAACATGGGAATACCATAGCATCATGAGGAAAATATTGCATCTGAAAAAATTCTGACAGTCCACAAAAATTCATGTGATAATGCTGAATCTGAAGGAAGAGCCCCCAGAAGGGTTTTTTGCAGCCCAAAACCTATAGCAAGCAAGATGCCAAGGTAGGTATGAATAAAGTGACTGAGATAAGAACTTATGAAGTAATTACAGCACATAAAAGTGGAAATACCTGAAGTCCAAATTGCAATGGTACTAGGTTTTCGCTCAATACTGTTACATGTAGGGCTTTTGCATGTGACGTTTTTCCTTTGTACTTTTTACATTTCCATCATAGTTCTCCTAATCCTTTGGAAGACCTGGCGACTTAGCATTTCCACTGAGTAATGCAAAGACAAAATGTCCATTCAGTACCGGTGATCTGACTTTCCTACTGTTTCTGTGAAATGGCTGCCAAAGATATACACATCTCAAAACGTGTACTCTGGGAAAAAAACTTTGAACCAATCATGGCAAACGTAATCATTGTAAAAAGGATACAGAGACTAAGGACATGCACAATTACGTGCCTTTCAATAAAGGTTTCTGGGAGTTTGAGGCTGTAAAAGTGTACAACATACTATGCCAAGAAAAGAAAATAGGAAACTATTTGATAGGTTATAATCCAAACAGTTATACCCTACATGCGTAAAACTGAGGCCTGGCTTACCAAGTTTTTCTGACCAGTGTGGAACTTGAAGTGTTGCAGCAGTCTGCAGCCCAGCTGAGGACAAGGTTTGCAAAATCATCAACTGCGGGACAGAAACTAGGCACATCTGCCCAGCAATAAATATGCAAAGATAGCTCAACGCCGTGTGCCATATCAACTGAAGCAACAAATTGCAACACATTGCCTCCTTTATGGGAAAATATTAACATCCCAAACAAAAATTCAAATGAAGGTTCTGTTTTCTGTTAGCAGTCTCAATAGGCTAAATAACACTAACTTTTGAATTTTGGGGGGGAATGCAAATGTTACGCAAACCCAAGGAACGATCAAGACGCTGGAGTGTCGTCCAAATGGGGTACAAACGATCAGAGCGACTGAAAGCCCAACGCGAGAACTGTCACTCTCGCAGGAGACCGCGGCGGCACGGTAAAGCCAACCTCATGGCAAAGGCCGTCCCAGTGGCTGCAGGCTGCTGGTGAAAACGGGCAACGCGAAGCACCCTCTCACTCGAGGCTGGAGAGCCCCTGCCACAGGTAAACAAGGTTACAGCGGCTGAAGAAACCAGTGCCTCCCAGCTGAGACCCAGCAGCTGGTGCAGCCCCCCGAAGGAAGGTGCAAGAGCCTAAGCTGATGGGTTTTGGTGGGCGTCCAAGGACCTAACAGGGGAGATCGAACCCGTAGCCCCATCTTCTGTGTGCTAGCGGGCGGACAAGCGATGCAGTAAAACCAGAAGTGCCTCACTGGACAGACCCAAGGGGAATCAAGTGTCCCCCCCCCGGCCAGAAGGAAAGCAAGCCCACGTCTGCCGTGAGATGCTTTCCTGAATCGAGGTGCGCCGGGGCTCGGGGCTCCCTCCTTACCCTGCTGATTTGCTGTCAGACCAGGCTGAAGGGGCTCGGCAGGATCCGGCCCCTCTCGATAACGGGCGAAGGTAAGTGTGGCGTCGAACTGAGGCACAGCCTTGCCTCGCCCGCTGCCGGCAGGGCTCTTGCCGGCTCCAGCGAGACAAACAACGTGGGGCACAGACAACGTGGGGCCCGGCGGAGCGGTGCTAACAGGAGCGGGGGATATGGCGAGGGAGAGCTGAAAACCCGTGGGCAAAGAGGAGAAGGGAGGAAAAATTAGGTTGACGAGCATCTGAATAAAGACTTTATGGGGGGGAAAAGAAGTAATGTATTTCCGCGCTTGCGCTTTTCCCTTTACGCAGGCAAAAGCAAGAAGCAGAAATGCTGGTTTTAGTGCTGTTCGTGATGAAATTCAGGAAGGAAATAGGAAAGAGATTGAAAGGCAGAGCTCTGAGAGCTCCCGCTCCCAGGCTGCTAGGCCAATAATTTTCAAGCTGTGGTCCATTGTGACTTGTACCGCCAGGCTGTGTTTACACTGTGACTTAGTGCCAGCAGTACTGCTGGATAAGGCCTTTCAGCAGATCAGCATCAAATCCTATTTTCAAAGATTTAAAACAAAAACAACAACAACAACAATAACAAAAGCCTCATTAAAAAAATTTGCTCCGAACAAAACCTTGGCGTGATATTGTACGTCCTGGACAATTCCCCCACCAACTTTTAAATGAGCACATCTGGGCATTATGAGATGTCCATTTTGTGTGGATTTTGTAGGCGTTGTGAAATGTATATGGTTTCAAAGTTTATCAGTTGTTTTCTGGGTAATAAAGTACATCTTGTGCAGGAACATAAAGGAGGCCCACACAACCTAAATAATGACATTCAAGTTGGATGAGAAGCAAATTGAGAATTACCAAGGCTTTCCAATACTCCACCCTCTTTATGTGTTTTGAAAGAAGTGCAGCCGGGGCACTGAAGGATGCAGCCATGAAGCCCAATATTATCCACACAGAGCCCGAGACTGGAAGAGAAAGCCTCTGCTTCTGTGCCACTGCGTCCATGGTACCTGTTATGTCTCCATAAACTTATCTTGTTCACGTGAATAGAAAAGCATATTTTAAAGTCTAGAGGGAATGGAAATCCCCGGTCACCCTGAACATGAGAAGGGTAGTGCAAACTCTGGGACAACCCAGGCAAAAAATTTTTGCTCAAATGACTAAACGTGAAGCTAGAATAATTGGCTTACACTGCAGTTTTACAGGTAAAATGGCTAATGTCCTTCCCCTTGCCTGATGTTCTGCCCCATAACCGGTTTACCAGTTTCCTTTCTTTCACTCTATCAAGCTCAATGGTTTTGTCTTATCCTTCCGAGTTAACCTTGTGTCTTTCTCTGTTTACTCCCTCTTGCTCCTCTCATCCCATTGACCTCATCCCCTTGCTGGCTGGGATGTCAGCCTTGGTTTGACCTCCTGCCACAGTAACTGCTTTTTGCTCTAGGAAGTCTCGGAATGAGCTGATTCATATTTACTTCTCTTTCAAAACCCCTCTCAAGCCCCTCTCTGCCACGGCAGTTACGAGAGAAGAACCAGTGTTTAATGAAAGGGATAACAGGCACTTGATAAGCAGAAACTAGACAAATAAGAGCGTGTAGGAAGGTACGTTGCCGGTTTCTATCTCCCACATCCATCATTTACAACTCACTTCTCAGAGCAGAACTTGAAGAGTAAATACAGTATTTCATCCAGTCTCACCGTACCCTGGCAAGTGCAATACAGCAAATACATAAATAAAGATTGTTTCAACCACCCAACGGCCCAGAGGCTGCTGATGAGCGTATGGCCGTGCCACGCGAAGCTGAAAGGCTTCGCGTGCCCAAGCACAGCCGAGGGGGAAACGACTCACCTCTTCCCAAAGGCCAGCAGCGCAGTGTCCTGCAGCAGCAGCTCGCCGAGAGAGGAGCACCCCAACGAACAGCAGGTATCCTTTATCTGACCCAGACGGGTGCCGTGAGAATAGCAGACCCCACAAGTCTCACCAGGAAGCTAAAGAAGCCTGATTTCAAGCAAACTGCTACGGCTACGTACCGAACGCCTCTGGAATTAAGAACTGCAACACAAAGACAGCAAAACCAATTGATTTCCTACATCCATGATCGACGGCTACATTCAGTTAACTTGGATGCGTGCTGGGGTGGCAGAGCACATGCAAGTAGCGTGGTGCTGCAATATTCTGCAAGAACATTTTCACTGAGAGCGCACCGGCAAAAGTCAAGTTGTGGATATTTCTTCCCCGTTACTGCTTCTTTTGCCTTCCCCGCTCTAGATGTGTCTGTCTTTTCTACAGTCTCTCCTAAATGAAGAAGCAAAGCACGTGTGTGAGGGAGTGCATAGCCGAGAACCCTTAGAAAAACCTTAAAACAATACGTGTCCCTCCCTCTCACTGCCAGGAATGCAACTTCAGTAGGCACAAGAGCTCGGTTCTCTCCTGGCTGGGGCAGTCACACTTCCGAGCCTGCATTTCTTGCCCGGAGCAGCAGTCGCTCTCTTACCCATCCAGCCAGCATCCTTTTGTTGATCAGTGAAGTTTTGGCACTGCAGATGTGATAAGAATAAAAACATTTAAGCAATCGGTTAATCTAACAAATATGTTAAATATAGTGAGACAATGAGATCGAATGCCCACTGCTTTCACTGGCACCAGACATAAATCTCAGAGAAAATTGCACAGATGCAATCAGAGTTGAACACGAGAAGTGTTTGGCACATTTGAGCTCTGCTACCCTGAAGATAAGACTTGAAAAAAAGGACGGACTGCCTATCAATACCTTCACAGAGCACACCCTTTTGAGCTCTATAAATACATTACATTCTCACCACAATACTTTTTTTTTTCCCCCAGGGCTGTCTTTAAACACACATGTCCTCATTTCTACCTCAAGATTTTTTTTTTTAAGCATCCTTCTGATAACTTTCCCCAGCTTTGAATTATTAGTGAGCTACTTAATTGTAGCCAACATTTACCAACATTAGTCAAAAGTCTCTGCAAATAGAAAAAGCTATTTGTAAAACAGGTACTTTTAATAAAATATTTATAATAAGGCAGTTGTCAGCTGTTTGCAGGTGCCCTTGCAGTCAGGTCTTATTAATGAAAGGCAGGAAGCAACTTCCTGGAGAAGACTGCTCAGATTTGCAATTAAAGCAAATCTGTTTCACACTCTAATGGCTGAGTGTTGTCTCCAAATTGAACACAATGACTCTTTAGGGGATAGTTGAATTTTCCAGGCAATTTGTTTAATTAGAAACTCTCCTAAATTTTATAGGGATTGTTAAAAAAAAACTTTTTGAGAATAGACCTTATTTTTCACTTCACATTTTTCTGTTCCTCTCATGACAAACCATTTTTCAACTTTAGGCATCAAGCAAGTATGTTCTTCTCTCATTCAGCATAAGAGTAAGAGATTTTCTTAAAGAAGTTAATTCAAGTTAACTTTTTAATGCACCTTAGGTAAAACATATTCACCGCCCCTGTGGGCTTTCCTATTGAGAAATAGAGTTGCCCTGATCTGAAACACTTTTCAACCATCGCAGCAGGAAATAAATGAAACTAAGAACTAAGCCCATTTTAATTTTGAAGGAGAATGTACACCCAGAGTTTTAATGTGATTTAGCTAAAGCACTTCAATTTCATACCTCTATTAATTCAAACGAGCTCTTCTGAGTGATCACAACAAGGTTATTCTTAGACTATTAAAAAATGCACAGCTGTTGTTATCAGTTCAGAGTTAAATGGACAGTCCAGTAGCCTTAAGACAAGGTGGGAGCCTTCAGCTTCTCTTACAGCCCCACAAACAGCCCATCTGGTGTTCCCATAGCACATGCCTCGCTGGTTAGAAGCCAAAGGTCTTTTAATGTCTGGGATGTCACAACCACAGGATGCCCAGGAGCCAGTAAGGAAAACCAGTGGCTATTGTCTGATGCAAAAAAATTATGCTTTTTTGTCTTGAAGTTGCACTGCTGTCTAAATACGACTTCATGAAGTGTTGCATAAATTGACCTGTCGAGACTGGCAATGCTTATGTCTTTGTTGTTTTTAACCTGCTTAAGAATAACTAAAGGGTAAGAAAAATGCTCCAGCTCATTTCTCTGGTGCTGAACCCGGGAAGGTCTCCCAGCTCCTGCCTTTAGCTGTGCACCCCAGCTGTGTCTGAACCCCAAAGAGGGTGAGGATCTGGTGTACAGCATCCCCCTCCCCAGTTCCTCTCTCCAGTGCTCTCGTCTTCACGGACAAACCCAAGGGCTCACAGACTGGAAAGAGCTGTGCCATCTTCCAGCATAACCCGGACGATCGGGGTGCCGGAGAAGAGGACATGCTGCAGAATAACTGAGGCAGTGTCATGGACACCACCACAGGTAAGCTGAAGAAGGACTTCTCTGATTCTGATTGACACGAAATTCAGGTCCCATAGAAGACCAAGGCCCCAAGAGGGAGAGAGCACGTTTGTAAAAACCCTTCGCAGGAGGTGGACGAAGAGAGCCATCCCTTCCGTAAGGATATGGCTGGCAGAGACGTCAGGGATGAGAATGAGATTTTGCTAAATCCAGCTAGGCCGACAGCAAGGGCGGCACGCAGTGACCCCGCAGACACCAAAACACTGGCGTCACCCAGCCGGTCAGATGGCAAGGGAAAAATTGCTGCGGCACTGCTAACTGAGCCTGAGGTAGTGAGGTTTCGACCTCGGAGTTTGGAAGACCTTGGCAGAGCTCTGGAAAGTAGATAGGTGTGAGAGTGAACATGAGCCCTTCGCCCACGTGCAACAACCGACCCCGTCATTAAGCAGAGGTTTACACGCGCCCGCAGTTACACGGCAATAGCCCTGGTAGCCTGCTGTGGCCACGGAGGCCTAGGACCACCACAGAGGCCATGGAACGGCTTGGAGGAAAGTTGAACTGATGGATCTTGAGAGCAAAAACCTCATGTTGACGTGGACACCTCTGCCCGCAATCCGCGGGTTTCATAGGTGGATTACACATAACAGGAGATGCCTGTTGACACCACAGTCTTCACCTCCAAATACCCTACCTAAGTACATAGTCAGGGACAAATTATTTGGCACAGGGATTGCAAGGTAGTTATACAGCCACTTTTGAAGGAATCTTCTGTATGCCCAGTGTGGAAAATACAACAGCTGGAAGTTTGCATGGCAGAAGCAAAACACGGCGTTGCTGCAATACCACGTAATGATGCAGTCAGTTGGACAAAGCTGGAAGACTATTAGTAGACGTGCCCCAGAGTAATTCTGGTTATCTGAGGGATACCTGAGCATCCAAAGCAGTCAAGAAGTAGGAAGGCTCAGGGCTAACTCCAAGTCATTGTAGTCTCGCTTGGCTTGAGTTTGGTCTGAGACTTTTAGAGATGCCATGCACTGTCCTGCTCCCCAGCCCAGCCCTGGCTCAGCATGACAGAATTTGTTCAGTTTTCAGTCTTACACCCCCCTTCATAAAACCTAAAAATATTACGTAGCAGGAAGGAAGACTCCTAGTCTGCTCCAGAGACAGCAGTGAAAAGTCTGTTACAACTGATCCCCAAACCCAAAAAGAGCATCTGTCTTTTCCCTTGGCTGGATGAAATTTTGAAACTAGGCAGGAAATTGCCCAAAGTTTGGCTCACTGTGTAAAAACGAGTTTCAAGGGAATTCGAAGCTGTATTTGGCTGTAGGCAGGTGGGCTCAAAGTTAGCATGAGTGACACATCCAAAACACAAGAAAGGTTTAAAGTTATCATCAAACAAGCACACCTACATTGGCAAGTTCAGCCATACTGGTGGCTACAGAGCTGTTTGGTGAAAGGTTGTAGTCTACTAGAGTGCCACAGACAACCAAATATTGCCCTCCAATTTAGCATGCCTGAGGACTACAAGGCTGCAGTGCAGAAACGTAGACAGATGTGTCTAAAAGGATTTCAGCCTGTCCTCACAATAATTTTTCTCTCAAGTTTTGGCAGTTTTAGAAAGCTAGAGAAAGAGATCGAAACTTGGGGCAAACATAGTTCTGAATAAAAAGAAGAGAGCCTGAAACTTCTGGGGAGTTACTGGGAAAGAAACTACAGCGTACTAACATTTTTCCATCAAATTTCAAACACACTGGATAAAATGGCACGCGGTCCCCAAACCCTGGATACAATCTCTTTGAAATCTGTAAGCAATAGCATGAATATGAGATTGGGTATGCATAGCATGTACAATTGGACACAAGTTTCTGTGAGCAGACACAAACATGAAAGTTCACACAATAATTAAATAAATGGAAAGCAGAGCAGCTGGGAAGATTCCAAACACCACGTCTTAGTTACTTAATCACCCTGCAAACACATTTCAGATTACTCTGTTTTTATTAGTTTCATGTTAAAATGCAAATCACATACTGTAGTTTTAATGAAACAATAAAATAGAAAATAATTTTTGGCATAAAGATCTACTAAATAGATTTCCCCCCCCCCCCCCAGTTGGCTTGTCCGATACATCCTCTGCTCAGTTTTAGTTCCTTCTCTACATTGCAGTTCTTTTGGTAGGATGCCAAAGCCTGTCAATTAACAGTAAGCCTATCCCTTATGAACAGAAGCAGGGACTGTGATCATGTTCAACTAAGATCAAGGATTAGTAAATCAGCATGGCACCAGATTGCAGGCACTATTTAAACCCCACAGGCCTACAAGCCAATGCAGCAATATTATATTCCAGCTGGATGTGGAGAACAAAATCTCATAGTTACAGAGGAACTCACTTTTTACCTTTCCTGTGCAGGCAATTACAAGTCAACTTAACATGAGCCCTGATTAAATCATGTTGGCTTTCTCAAACGCCAGTTAGGAAACATCCACACGCTGCCACTGCTGGTATCTTATCAAGGACTTGCCATCAAATTAAACATATTTCATTACAGCTACAATAAATTACAGAAGACTAGATTTTCTACAAGCAAACCAAATATTGCACCAAAGCTGGCACAAAGGTTTCTTTTTAGAGCCTGAAGAACTGTAATGCTATCTCACCCCTTGCCTGGCACACGGGGTTGTTTCAAGGTTGTTTCTGCCGTTTGCTGCAGAATCAGGCACACTGCACATGGTGCAACATTTTGTTTGCTTAATAAACAGAGTTTGAGTTTGATTTGCTTTGCCAGAAAATGGCCACCCAGTACAGTATACATCCCATCTTTCCTATAATCATTCCTTCCCTCAGGGATTTTTTTCCCTTTCTTTTTTTTTTTTTTTCCTTGAGAAAGGGATAGGTTTCTTTTATCCCAGATCAAGTGACAAGGGAAGGAGCTGAGATGTTTACTGCCAGGTAAAATACAAAGTCACGGAGGTCCAGGGGGACCTCATTCCACAACCCTACTGCCAGGTTGAAAACAAACGATATTATCAGAAAATGATCACAGAAAGCAAGCCTCGCTCAAAGAAAGATAGTCTTTATTAACCTCTCTTTGAAAGAACCTGAAAGCAAAGTCAAAGAACAATGAGGAAGGGTGACCTGCCTCGCTGGCGCTGCCCCCGCCAAACACGCTCAGCTGGAGCATCGCCTCGTGCACCGCCAGACCGCTAACTTAACGCGGTGGTAGGTCTGCAACCAGAGAAGACGCCCGGGTCTTTAAGCAGAGGTTCTGCTTTAACACCGCCTGCCTTGCTGAGCAATAATTTCCCATGCCTGAAAATTAAACCAGGAAGAAACCCGGTGCTCTGAGTTTCAACCTGGATGCCTTTGGCTTCTTTTTGGTTGACAAGCATCGTGTAAGGAGGGAGTGAGGGCCCGGCTGAGGGCTCCTGACCTAGTGCTTAAGCGGCGTCTTGGGAATTGAGGTACAGCCGTTCCACGACAGGCACATTGGCTATTTCTGCACGGTGGGACCCCGAAATACGTCTCGGTTCTTGGCCCTGGTGGGTTCTGCAGCCACGTCCCTGCTCCATACTGGGACGAGAGCTGGGCGGCAGCCGGTCCCTCTCCTCCCTCCCTCTTCCCCATTTTCCCAGTGAAAGGCAGTCGCACAGCGCAGGAGTGCCCAGCTAGATGGCATTTGGCATCGGCAGAGGACCGGGACAAAAGGGATGTGCGTCCAGGCCATACTGTGTGTATTCGTGCTTTTGTCTGAGATTCGTCTCTCCTAACCTGGTAGATCTGTTACTTAAACGTCTGTTCCTGAGCTAGTCACCACTGGCTGCTTTTCTAATCAAAAAAGAGAAAGAAGCATTTTGAGGGTGTGATTCACACCATCTTAAAGCAGGTGTCGAAAATAGGGTCAAATTCCCTTCCAATTAGTATAAAGGGAGCCAAGGGGACTAGCACACATAGACATTTATACTGCAGATATCTAAAGACGGCAGATACGACTTTTGGCCTTTGTGGCTCATCAGCATGGCCCCCCTTGCTGAACACCTGGAGTTTCCTGGGATGAGAATGATGGAATGTCAGCGTCCTGTTAAGGTCAGCAATTAATCTGAGACTTCAAATGATGTTTGCTTAATGTCACTTGTTCACTTCCACATTGCACGCAGGCCCTGAAACGAAGGACAGGCCCTGCAGATTTCTGCAATTCACTGCAAGACGCACTAACCAGACCCGGCTGGTTTTGACCTCTTTCACAAGTATCCCACCAATACCAATTTCTTAGCAAATCAGGTTTCCTCCTCCCTTGGAGCTCTGTGATTCAGAAATCCCTCTTGCTCAGGACTTCCCCGTGGGTAACATGGCTATCAGCATGGAGGTTAAGAGTTAGTCATCTTTTTTTCACATCTGGTGTACTGCGTAAAGGAATTTCTTTTCTTTAAATGCTGATCAGAGGGAAGAGCTGTAAACCACTCACTCTCTTTATTGAGAGCATCTTGAGTGATGTTACCGCTGGTTCCTAATGGAAGAGCTATCGAAATCCCTATGCATAGCAGTGTTTCTTTCCAGGGACTAGCCTAAAAAGAGACTTGCTTCTATTCCAAATGATGAAGGCACAAGGCCCTGATTTATAAGTATAACTTTTAGAATAAGTTTAAGTCCAAGCAGCCTAGGAACAACTAGCATATTCTTGAGTACTTTGCTGAAAAGGTCGCGTGAATCATGACTGCAACTACTGAGTTTTCTTTAAGAGAATTGTGTCCCGTATCTGTCACGACAGAGGGATTATTTTAGGAGAAAAGCTTTCTTAAAATCAGGATTTTAAATCCAATTAATACCTGGAGCTCATTAAAGAGAAAAGAGTTGCCATGCAAATGAATTACTTCTAGTGATACTATCAGTTTTGTCCCTTTAATTTGTACTTGCAAGAAAAAAATAGTTTGTCTCACTGGCTGTTTATGCTATATAATTGCTCAGATGGACATTTATTGGCTTGCCTGGTGTCTGATGGTCTCTGAACAGCTAAGTAAGAGAAAGGAAATGAACAGGCTGCAGAAGTTCTGATTGTGAAACAATTGCTCTTTGGAAGCGTTACCATGCCAAGTGAAAATACAAGAACTGAATGTAATTTGGCATTGCTAGAACTTGTTAGGGCTTTTTCTCCTCTTAGCAGTATCCTCATGTGACAGGATTTGGTTATGAGGAAACTCCTAGAGCAATGCTGTATCAGGTCCGTAAGGAGTTTCAAAGCCCATCTGAAAAGAAGGAGGAGAGATGGCAAAGGGAATGGAGATCTACAGGAAAAACACAACGAAGCCGGTGTAGCTTTCCCAGTTCCCTTTAAAGCCAAGATGTACATGCCAAAAGCTCCTCTGTTCTCTTGAATTCTCAAACTATGAAGTAAATGTACACAACCCTTTTTTCTACCCCAACCACACAGAAAAACCTTTCTGTTGCTGAATCCTTTTTCTATGCCTAACTAGAAAACATAGAACAATTTTTAAAAAGTATCCAGTGCAAAGCACAACAGTATTTTCCGCAGGAATTTTTCACTGTATTTGTTAATTAGAGGCTGAAATACTAAATAATCACTAACACTATCAGCTGGTGGGTAATGTTTGTGTCAAACAGCAAAGCTACTAACAAGCAGTACTACAGTTTCATAACATGGGCTTTTATTCAAACAAAAAACCCCCACAGGTTTTAGGATTTTTTTTTTTCCTGCTGATCTTCTGCTGAGCTTATCAAGCTGAGCAGTCGTGGAATCAATCTCACTGAGGAGCCGCAATTTCTCCCCAATTCTCCCATGAAGCTTAAAATCAGGGCTTTGGCAGCAGCCCTCCCACCCACCCACAGCTTTCATGGATCCAGATATAATGTAATTTTATTTTTATCCTGTATGCTTTTACATGGAAACTCAGAAATACATTTGCACCATCACATAGCATCTATGAAAGCAGCAGGAAAGCAAATTCTGTGGTTGCAAGTTAGGGTAGAGCTTTCAAATACTCTGGTCACCAGTGCCTTTTGGGGGGGGGGGGAATAAAAGAAAAAAAAGCAAACATCTTTTTCCTTGCTTATATCTGATAGCAGGTACATGACAAAATGGTAAGGTTGGACCTACCTTCTAGTCTGGTGTTGATCCCCTTATCTCTACGGACTATTTATGCAGCCATAAAACCACAGGACTGCTGGGATCCCAGTTATACCCCCGTCCTCTATGCTCAAGCAAGCTCAAGCATCCCAGTTCCCTTTTAACAGACGCCAGTCTACGATGTTTTTTACTACCTCCAGTAACAACGAGGTACCTCAACGTACTCCAGCACTTCTGCATCCACAGCTGGAGGGCTTTCGCGGCCTCCGCCCCGCGTTTCTGTTCGATGCAGCGTAAGCCCACGGTGTCTCTTCCCCCCCCCGTCTCGGAGGAGAAGAAAGGTGGGTCCCTGCCTCGCAGCAGCCTCTCGCGACCCCTGCCGTGTCCCGCCTCAGCCTTCGCCCCCCTGCCACCCGCACACCCCACATGCTTCCCCCTCCCGTCACTCTTCCCAAAACGTGACACCCCGAACCGTCCACGGCATTTCGTACGAGGCCTTGCTAACGCAGAGCAGAAAAAAGAAGAACCGGACGCCTCGTGCATGCTGGAGTCCTATTTATACACCTCAGCATGATGTCTGGCTTTTTCAGTTTGTCTCCAATTTGCCAAGAACGTTCGAATTCTATTTCTGGTCCGGCATGCCGGCGGCCTCTCTCAAGTTTTGCTTCTTTGCAAATGCACTGAAGGCAGTTGCTGTGCTATCGTTGGGGCTGTTAATGAAAACTGACCCAGATCGCTGACACCCAGCTGCCCTTTTTCAGTGCAGTGAAACATGTTTTGCGGCGGGAAAACACAGAAAACATGATTTTCTTTTTTAATCTCTGAGTACGCATGTTTTGGTACTGTTGTTTGTAATGGTATTACCTACAGCAAGCCTGCATTTTTTACAGCCCAAGAACTTTATAAAAATTCAATGCATATACGTTTGAAGCCTGGCTTTTGCTTTATAGAATTGTGGTTTGGGGTTTTTTCTTGCATTCGTTTTGCTTTACTTTGTTTCTCAGCACAGAATGAATATGATCAGGGAAATAGCCACCAAAGTCAAAGAATGGAGGGACTGACTTATTACAAGACACTTGAAAATACCTGTTAAAACTAATGTCTGCTTGGTAAACATGTTCAAGGCTAGGAATAAGCAACTTATCCTGTAAGGATACTCTGTCCCTCCAATAGCTGGGCAAGAGAGAAAATACTGTAAGAAATGAAAAAACATTGTTTTTCTTCAAACTATAAGAGAAAATTAATTCTCTAATAAGTCAAATAGCTGTTTGGGAGAAAACCTGCCGTAACAAATTTATTTGTAGGGTAAATAAATGTTTAAATAAATTGAGGTTGGGTTTAAATGCAGTTGGGGCTTAAATGCAGAGCATTAACAAACATTTGCTTAAGACATTTCATTAATCATCTCAATTCACTATTCCATTGTCTTCCCTGACACAGTTAAATCAAACTCCCACAGAAAAGGGTATAGGAGGCTGTGATGAGTTCTTCTCTTAAGAGGACACTGAGCTGTTGAGGCAGATGCATAAAAGCGAAGACTTTTTTATCATGACATGGCACAAGATTGGTCCTGCAGTCCTTTCTTTTAAGTATGTCTCCAAAAATGCTACGAACAAAATCTCCTCCTAACGAAATGCACAACCACGCTGTCAACTGACCTCACTCCCCAGCCGACTCCCAGGTTCTGTACTTGTGTTATCATGCTCCTAAACTCTCTGGTTTTTGCTGTAAAACAACATCCAGGTTCAGCGTGAGGGGTCAGCTCCCTCTGGAGACTGGTCCCAGCAGGCAGGCTGGGCGACACTGGGGCAAGGCTGGACGCCCAGCCCTGCCTGGTCCCAAACCAGTCCCAGCCTCCTTCGCCCACCCCTGCAAACCCTCACACCGTCACGGGCTGGGGTTTGTGCTGTAAAACCCACTGCCCCGGGGGGCCGTGACACAACCCTCCCATCACTTCTGAAGTTTGGAACTGAAGAAACACATGGAAAAAAAATAATTAGGTCTAAGGGGCACTGCATGGGACCCAGCGACCTGCCACGCACGGAGGTGGCAAGTCTGTTCGAGAGAAGACTAGACCTGAGCAGCGGGTTAAGCCTCGTCAGAGCGATAGGTGGGCAGTTTTGATGATTTCCAAAGGGGAAATCTGTCAGTCTACATGTAGAGATCTGACCTAGTCTTCACTTTTCTCTGGAGGTTAAGGGTTTTAGGAATTTAGGGGATTATTTTAAGAATACTGCCTCTTTACCTGCCAAAAGGTAAGTTCAAGGTGGGTGAGTAGATTAGGTGGACTGGTGAGGACTTGCCTAGAGCAGTGCCAAGTTCTGGGTCCCTCAGTTACAGACAAAAGTAGGTTATTTGCAGATTGTCCAGAAAAAGGAAAAGGAATGTCTAAGGTATAAATACACTTTGTAATGAGGATGGATTTATGCTAGAGAAGATAGGGCAACAGTCTTCAAATATGTAGAGGACTATTATAAATACTCACATTTATTGAAAAGTGTTCTCCAAACGTGTTTACTGATATGCGTTCTGTGAAGGCTGGACAACGTTGGGATTAAATGGCAGCAGGAAAACTGCAGGTTAGGAATGACACAAGACATCGTAGCAGGAGGAATGGAGAAGCAGCTGGACAGATTGTCAGAGGAGACCATGGGACCTCCAACGTCAGGGTTGCTTAAGAACAAGTTGGACGAGACCTCCTAAGCAATTAGAGTGTGTAGGTGATTCTGCCCTGGGAAGGTCCAGCTCAGCCCCCGAGGTCACATCCACAACTCACCTAAGGTTTTATGAGGGCTGCTGTGGGTGCATGTCGAGTAGGCTAGAGAAGTGAGTACTACTGACTAAATGAGAGGCTACTCAGCAGCACATCATTGCATAAAGCAAGAAGAGTTCTGTAAAAGCCGGCAAAACTTCCCTGGGGAGCTTTAGTCTGTGAGTGGCTACCAAGTCCGGCAAAGATACATCTGCTTTACACAGCCAGCATGGAAAAGAAGCAAGACAATTTAAAGGTAAGCTTCATCTTTAGGTGCTGGAGCACGTCCAAAGAACAGCAATGGAGCTGGTGAAGGCTCTAGAGCACAAGTCCTACGAGGAGCGGCTGAGGGAACTGGGGTTGTTTAGCCGGAGAAAAGGAGTCTTGGGGGAGACCTTACCGCTCTCTACAACTACCTGAAGAGGGCTGTAGTGAGGTGGGGGTGGGTCTTTTCCCCAAATAACAAGCAATAGGACGAAAGGAAATGGCCTCAAGTTGCACCGGGGGAGGTTTAGATTGGACATTAGGAAGTATTCCATCCCAAAAATGGTTATCAAGCACTGGAACAGGCTGCCCAGGGAAGTGGTGGAGTCGCCATCCCTGGAGAAGGGCAGGTACAACGTGCAGTTCACCCTACAAGAGCCAGCGCACGTAAAAGTCAAAGGAAACATGTCCTTTCCACCAAACGTAAAGTGCTCTTCAGAAGTGCTGAGCAGTGGACCAACTCTCCCTTTACACACATTTCAAAGATTGCCTTCTAATTTAATTAGTACTTAATATTTTCTCGGTGTAGAGAGAAGGGAGCGAACACTTCCAAAGCATTGCAATGGCTAGTGCCCAGGCGGAGCAGTACCCTGCTTCCCCAACGAGAAAGATAAAAAAATTCAGCTTGCTTTCTTCTCACCCGCTGGTGTTTAGCATAAACGAAAAAGTACCATAATCGCCATTATTCAAGAAAACAACAGAACTACCTTTTCTAATGCACCCTGTTTTCATTCTTCAGGGTACAACCACATTGCGTGAGTGTGTGCGCGCCTGCCTGCACATGCCACAAAACCGGGCAGGGGGGGAAGTTAGCATGCAGAATAATGTAATTACTCATTCTTGAATAGAAGGATAATTACTGTCACAGAAACCCACATAACTTGCAGATCTTTTTGTTCTTTTTAAGATGATAAATACAGTATTTTCCATTTTCTAACAGGATGCATCCTTTTCCTTCTGATTCCCCATCCCCCTGCTTAAGCTGAATTACATACGTTTTGAATGAATAACAAGAGTTATCAGTTCACATGTAGGAAAAGATAAGCTTATCTGGATTTTTAAAAAAATAAAAGTAATTCCATGTCTCTGGAGTCACTGTGGTGAGTCACTGTTGGTTAAGAAATTAGGCTGTCACCAGTAACAAACTTCCTTCAAGTATGACTTTCAACAGCACATCTAGAAGAGGATGGGGAAAAAGAGGCGGCAGCAGAAAAAGACGCACTGACCAACCACAGCCTGAGGCTTTTAAAATTCACACTGTGAATCTCACTGTCCTGGTTTCGGCTGGGATAGAGTTAATTTTCTTTCTAGTAGCTGGTATAGTGTTATGTCTTGGATTCAGTATGAGAAGAATGTTAATAACACCCTGATGTTTTCAGTTGTTGCTCAGTAGGGTTTAAACCAAATGAAGGATTTTTCAGCTTCTCCTGCCCAGCCAGCGAGAAGGCTGGAGGGGCACAAGGAGTTGGGAGGGGACACAGCC
>JAVJGG010000058.1:2063237-2079021 GCA_035590195.1 Aviceda cuculoides
CCCTCACCAGCTTGGTTGCCCTTCTCTGGACACGCTCCAGCACCTCCATGTCTTTCCTGTAGTGAGGGGCCCAAAACCGAACACAGTATTTGAGGCGCGTCCTCACCAGTGCCGAATACGGGGGGACGCTCCCTTCCCTAGTTCTGCTGGCCACACGATTTCTAAGCTTTGTGCTGCCTCAATTCCACTGTGAGCCATAACCTGCTATGTCTGAATAGACCCTTTTTGAGCTGCTGTGGCCCAAACGTGGACATAACCCAGCAAAACCTGGACCTGGGAAACACACTATGCTCTGATTCTTTACGTAAGTCTGGTAAGTAATTCAACTCACGTGGTGGTATTCTGAATTCCCCCATCTGAAAAAGATGACAATTCATCCCCAAAAAGATTACTTTGCCAGTTCCAGGTACTGATGCCTTGCTACAAAAGTAATAATAAATAGATAACAGGCTACTCCCCACCCCAGCAGAAAGAGCGGGCTGCCTGCTCCAGGCTCCAATTGAAATTCCGTCTGTTTGTGATAGCATCCTTAGCAACCAAAAAATCTCACAAGACAATTCATGTAGGTGAGGTGTATCCAAGCAGCCAACATTTCAAATGCAAGCTTTTCTCGTGGGCTTCAAGAGCTAATTTTTTACAAAAATCTTGAATTTATTCAAAACTCTTATCCAAGATATCTTTCTCGCTCGCAGATTTAGCATATCAATGTTCCTGGGAAGTCATAATCATTGCTTTCATTCTATAGATTTCCTTGCCCTCTAACAACTCAGATTATGTGTTGTCTCAACCATTCCCCTCAAGTCAGCTCTGACAGCTGAGTCAGACCAGAAGAATGGTTGAATTAAAAAGCCTGACAATCCTCTACCCCTTATTCAGCCAATAACCTCATTTGTTCATTGATTGGAAATTAAAGATGCTAGAAATGGTTTTATTATTTTTGTTGGTGGTGATTTACAACTCTGCTGATTTTGTGTAAAACTCTGTATTTACAACTCTGCTGATTTTGTGAAAACCTCTATATTACTCATTTAGGGCCAAATTACTGCAGAGGGAAGACAGGAAAGCCCATAATAAATTACAGTAAAAATGTCAAAGGGAAACCAGTTTCAACCAGGCAGGTGTAGCTGACGTGTTCACAGCCCAGCGGAAGGTTTGCTCTGTAAAGCCGCGGTGTTGCACGGTTCCTTTTGGAAGCAATGTGCCAGAAAGGTGTTTGCAGGATTCCACTTCTCCAGCAGTGGGAATATACCAGCGGCTTCACTGGCTCCAGGGAAGCACTGTGCTGCCTGGGGTGAAAATGTGTGTGTCAGTCCTCCACTCTGCTAAAACTGGAGCTAGGGCTTGCGTTAACCTCTTTTTGTGTTCTGCTGATAGCTGAAATGTTCTCAGCGGTTCAAAATTCATATTTTTCCTCTCCTAATTATCCCTTAGCTTAGCTTCTGATATTGGAAAATTATCCTCTAATTCTCTTGCTTTAACCAGATGGTTTATATTTTTAAAAATTCTTGATTATACTAATTTTCATATCCCCACTTAAACATAGTTAGCATTTGCTGACCTCTGTCCCCTGTTAAAACAGTGATGAATCGACTGCAGTCACTCCAGCTGTTCACTAAGTATTTTCCACATTTGTAGAGTGGATTATTCATTCAATGTGGGATTGCAACTTCAGTATCTGAAAGACTCCTTTTTTAAAGGCTCTTCACATTTATCCATCCGTGCTTTTGACATCTAAAATGTTGTAATGGCAAGAACTGAGGTACTTCTAAATATCAAACCATTTCACAAACACTTATTTTCTCAAGGTGGGGCCCAGAGTGGGCTGTGTTCTTACAGGCTACTCTGCAAATTGTGAAGGACTCCTGACTATGTCTCAGAACATCTCTCATCACCTCGTGCCTGCTCCTCTTGTGAAAGATGAGGAATTAAAGTGCCTTGATCCCACCTTCTGAGAAGTGTATCTTTGAATATGTAAAAGATTTTGTGATTCACCATCTCCACTTGCTCTGGATGGTTATAGCAACAGCCTGACCTTTGGTAATGCCCATTATCCCTGAATCATATCCAATCTTCTGATGCTTATTTAAAAAATATTACCAGTCCTCTCTGAGAAGCAGTGTCTTTCACTTAACTTACAGGGTATATTAATTTAATGAAGTGTAGGACTCAATCCAGGGCTTTAAAACATCCAGAAAAATCACTGGCAACTTTGTTAGAAAAGAGCTGAATAGTAAAAAAATCTGATATTATATATGGCTAATTGTTTTGCCAAGCAAAAAGCTTTCTTCTAATTTCCAAAGTATTAATTCTTTACCTAAGCAATCAGAGTTATAAACATGCATTTGAGGCTTGCAGAGCAAAGCGTATTTGAGTTATTGGGGTTGACGTAGCCTTTCCTTACATCCTTTTTTGCTAGTAAAGATGGTATTAGAATACTGATATTAAGGAAAAAGCCATGACGTACTAGGAAGTAAAAAAAAAAACCACCACAAACCTGTGTTTAACATCAGCTCACTCTCAGACAGACAAATACTTTCTTTCCTCCAAGGGGCATGAGCAGTGTATGAAAAAAAACCAACCCTGCATAAACACCGAGAGCGTTTCTTCGGAGCGCTGAATAGAAGTGAACTGACAGACTGAAAAGACGAATTGCCCACGGGCACCCCAACTTTTTATCCTGTACTAATTGGCTGTCTGAGGGCCCAGAGGAGCTCCGCAGACCCTGTGTTCTCGCCGCCTCTCCGGCTGCTGGTCCCTGGGGTTACCAGCATGCCAGTACGGGGAGCGGGGGAAAAGCGCTTTTTGACAAAAGAGCAGGTGCTTACAGGAACAGCCCCCAGTTGCAGGACAGTAACAAAAGAGCAGCCATAGGGTGGGTGCAAAACTGGCCAGAAAGCTGTGCTAAGAAATTAGTTATCAATGGTCCACCATCAAATTAAAAGGACGCATTGAGAGGGGTTTCCCAGGAGTCTGTCCGGTGTCTGGCACTATTCAATATTTGCATTATCAACTTGGATGATGGAATAGAGAGCGTACTTGGTAAATTTACATCTGACTCTAAGCTGGGAGGAGCTGGAAGCGATTTGGAGGACAGCAGTCGGAGTCTGAATGAACTTTGAGAAACTGGAATTGTCTGAAAAAAAAGGGATGCAAAGTTCTACACTCATTTCTGCATTTCAGCTGCATAAATACAGAGTGTGAAATGACTAACGACTTAACAGCTTTGCAGGAATCTGGAGTTACCACAAGCTGAGTGGCAGCCAAAGACATCATGCGGCAGCAAAAAAAAATCCCAACATGCTGGAATGTGTAAACAGGAGGGTCATCTGTAAGACACATGAAGTAATCCTTCTGCTTTGCTTGAGGCTGGTAAAGCCTCAGCTAAAGCATTGAGTCTAGTTACAGGGACTGATTTTCCCTGAAGTTGGAAGGGTCTAGAGGGGAGATGACCCCTGATCAGGGGCAGGGCAAAGGAGTAGTTGGAGGAACTGCAACAGTCAGAAAAGAAGAGTGAGGGCACTGGTCAAAGTGAGGACCAGGACAGGGCAGTAAGTAGGGCAACAGGTAGGTCTCAATTCAGATGATTGTCACTATCTCCTTGACAAATGTGGAGGATACAGCAAAAGGCAACTCTTTCCACGCCACAGGTTTGTCTTGTAGTCACTATGGCTCACACACACATAAGAGGCTTTAAAAAGCCACTGATACGCTATCTTTGTAGACAAACTTCTGCCCTCCTTATATCATTTCAGGAAAAAGCCTTGGCTAGAAAAGCAGATGTTATTTATAGGACATCAATCACGATTTCGTCTTGTAGTTGTTTCATTTTAGACTTGCTTCCTTTATTCTTTCTCACAGACACCTACCACATTAACCTCTTTCATCACATTACTTTTATGCTGGCATACCACAAACTCTCCTTCCTTCTCCAATCACTGAAAGTCTTATCAATATATCAGCTAATCTCTGTTGGTTTTCTCCTGCTGTTAACCCAAGCATCATTCTCAAGTCCCTTGCCTCCAGTGGCTGGTGCCCTGATCAGCTGCGATATATGGTTTCCTTCACCATAAGGAATGAGAGAGAAGGCGTATCCCATTTCTCCAACCCGATTCATTCAACTGAACTCACCACATCACGGTCTTCTCCTGAACACCTCACTACACCTCTGTGTTTTGATGCTTTTATCTTACTTCGGCATGCATAGGCGACAGCACTTTCTCCTTCAGCACGCTTTCAGGACCCGGAGCGTGCCAACCATTCACAGGACAGTCCTGCCACCCCACGGGGGTAGTCCCTCAAGGCCAGGAATTAGGGTTCAACCCCCCGTACAAGCACCTCAGTTGCTGGTACATATGGTCTTTCTCAGCTTTTACCTCAGGAACACTCTGGTTAATAATTTGCACACAGGGGAACGTACGGTGGTGGGAACACGTAGTACGCACGTTCCACCGGAATTACCTTTCTATTTGGGATGGCATAAGAGATGCACAGAGCAATGAAAAATAAAATGCCTCTCCGCATACCCTTGGCATACACTGTCTCACCACAGCTTACCATTCCCCCAGTCCTCATGGCACAACGGAGGTGGGCACCCCTCTACCCCTTCCTCAGGCCTCGCACAAAAACCTGGGCTTGCTGCTGGGCTGCCAGCGGTCACTCTGAAGGACGTGGAGGAGAGCTCACCATCCAGCCTCCGCCTTCTGCTCCGTAGGCACTAGTACCAAGCAGCCGGGAGGAAATGAAGAGCTTGAGGACCATAACTGAACTTCAGCAGACATTCACTAAGTCTTTAAAGCATGTCTCAGCACTCCATCTCCTCTAGTTCCCTAAGCATGCCTTGGGCTTCTCTCCATCTCTGAAGAGCCCTCTCTGTTTTCATGGGATCTGAACATCACTTTCATCAGGTATTCAAAGACCATCAGCAACTGATTCATTGCTTTGTTAGAAATGTCTTTACTGGACTACATTTCCTGGTCTGCCCACTCAAGTTTTATTCAGGAACACCTGGTCTTGAATTAACGTAATTTAAATAACACCTGTTTTTGAAAAATTTCAGTAAAACACTGCAAGAACACCCCCTGAAAGAGGCACTTAACTAGTTTGCCCCACAGACTCGGTGCAGTACTAGTGAAAGGTTAGTAACAGAGAGAGCTTGTGCTTAGGGTGATGCCAGAGAGGAAAAAAAAAGGTATTTCTTGAGCCTACGCAGACTCAGGCATGGCCCTTGAGGTGGCAGGAGGGCCAAATCAAATGCCTGCCCAGCTTGCTCCTGCTTGGCCTTTGGACCCAGCACCCAGTAACCCCAGGCAGAACCCTGAGTACCCTGGACTTGTAGCAGTACCTTTTCTGCAGGTATGTGGGGACAGCCAGATGTGCTCTGCAGCCTCCAGCTGTGCTGCCGTGTAGCCTCCAGCCACCCTCTGCCCTTGTGGTAAAAGTTCTGGGTAGAAAAGATGGTCCGAGACACATCCTTTCACGGCTCCCTAGGTCTTTTCTAAAAGCACTCCAATATCTCTTGTCAAATAATATTGGTCCAGGCTGAATTCTGGCTTCTTACAGTGCAACTCACGTGCTCTGGCTATAAGGGTGTTGTGAAACCAGCACTGCCAAAGGCTCCCTGCTGGGTACAGCTCTGTCAGGACTGCAACACATTTACTGTGAACGTATGGAAATAAAATTTCAAAACGAAACCACTGCGAACGGAGACTAAAATCTGTCATAAGAAAACTACTTGGCTTTTATTTTCACTTTAATTTTCATGGAACACACTAAAATTAGTGGTCTATGAATGCAACTCTCCTTTCGGAACCTGTACATTACCTGAGTTTAGTGTATTATGATAAATACAAAATCCTTGTAGAAAGTGAAGCATTGTAGTTCATTGGTTAAGAGAGCATCCATTATGTGGAAGTTGAATATTCAGCCTTATTTTACATTTCAATTCCTGCATATTTATACTTCAGACAGTAGTACATCACTAAATAGACCATTTTTCACTTTATACATTTTTAAATGATTGGTCTACAACATTTTAACACTGCTGTATAATAAACACTTTTTGTAAGAAGTTCATCTCACTGGTTCAAATGGAGTGGCATTGTCTGCAAGGTCTCATTTCAAAATTACTGCACTTTTATCTTTTTTGTCATGCCACAAGATGTGAAGTCCAAAATATTTACCTTTCTGATTGTCAGACTTTCCTTCATAGTGATGTCTGAGTGAAGACAAAATAGACAACTCGTTTTGTTGAATAAATAGAGGCATATTATCACAGCAAGATTATAATTCAGGTGTACAATACCTGTATTTTACAGAGCACAAAAATGAAACTGCCATGTGCTGTGTGTCACAGCAGGTAACTAATACCAACAAAGTACCAAAGACTATGTTCAAATAATGTTGTATTGGTCTAACTTCAATCCACAAAGGCAAGGCAATTCAAAGTTAAGGCTTAAACTCTATCCATAATCCACTCTTTTTAGGAATTGCATTATGAATGCAGCTGAATTCTCATCTCAAGTCTGTGCAGCTCCATATTGCCACACAGATGGTGAGAGAAAGCAAACCCACCGTTACACACAAATTCCTATCGATTGTTTTATATCTGGTAAAGATACCATCTACTGGCATTTGCATTTACTTGAGCCCGGAACCCGGGACTGTGGGGGCAGGCTCTGATAATTGCAAAAGGTGTTTGGGACAAGTGGGGTTTAGATGACGGCATATTTCTCTTTGGGGCATATTGGAGTTTTGTGATAGCAGAGGTGAGAAAAAACCTATTTTGTGAACTTCTTGTGGCAACAGGAACGGCCAGTCTGGTGTTGGATTCTGCATCTTTTTGAACTGTAGCTAAGGGGAGCCTGAAAAAGGAGGGGATATAAGTCCATGTCGAAATCAAAGTGGCATCAATGCTATTCAATATTAAGAACCTCTTACATCAGCCTGACATTGTAGGCAAACAAGAATATGGAGTAGGAAGCAAACCAGTCTGTTTCCAGGTGAAGATGCAGAGGGAAACATGACTAACTTAGCTCAGGTATGGCTAAGAAATTTGTTTCTACAGTGAAGATCAGATTTCAGACCTGGAAACAAAGATTGTTTGTGAAAACCCATCAACCCTTCATGACTGTGTCAGTCTCATAACCAAAATTTTTAGTCCCTGCCAAAACCAGCTGCTGCTGGGGTCCTGCATCTACCACTGCTCAAAGACTGATTTCAGGAAATAAAATTCTGCCCCTGGCTGCTCCACTTCTCAGGAATATTAGTGATCTGCACCTTTCTCAGGCCTAGCACTGGGCTTTTGCAGGTTGTCCCCAGGTTTGGGGGTCAGCGGAAAGGAGAAGGCTCCGTGTTTTCCACGGGGTGTCAGCGCCTGTAGCCGTGCCATGGAAATGCAGGGGATGGGAACACCCCGAGCACTGCATCCTCCTCTCCGGTGGCTTCTTTCTACGTGCACTATCTGTTTAACTACTTCTTTTTTTCCTCCAGGTTTCAATGATTTTCAAAGCTCTGATTAATTTAACTAGTGGCAGAAGGTGAACCAGTATGGCTAATCTGTAGCTGCAGAATGTGTCAGATTGAAGAGCTTCATAACCACCATTATAGTAACCTTGAGCATTAGGACATCCTAATTTTTTTGACAGAAAAGGGACCCGATGCTACAGTCTCACAGCTCCTCGAGCCAGGCAAAGCTTAATTTCAATGGCAGCTGCTGCCACAGGACTTTGTCTGGCAGTTCCTAAGGAAAAATCTACAAAATGTTTTCCCTTCTTAAAGTGAAAATGCACATCCCGAATGCATAAATTCATAGAAGCTGAGTTATGGCCACGTGCACCGAGGGCCACAGCCCAGTAACGTTTTCAACAGCTCTTGACGGCTCAAACGGTGCCATCAAGGTTGATGGCATTGCTTTTGAAGCGAGCTGCCAGGCCAGCCAGGACCTGCCCACTGCTGACGCTTTCACAGCTGGCTCAAAATCCTCTTTTTCATGCATTATATTTCTTCGCTCTTGTGTGTTTCTGTGCTCCACAAGGAATCCCCAGGTTCCTAGGCTGGGATTTGCCATAATGACAAAGACCCATAAATATCCACACCTGGGGATGAAGAAATGACAAAGGGAGCCGTATCTTCTGCCACTGCCCTTGAGGACAGGCTGGTGCGGTGCTGCCAGCACTCGGCGCTTGTCCCCGAGCAATCTCCTTCTGGAGTGAAAGCAGCGGGTCCTGAGACCCGAGTGAGACTTTATCACATCCAAACGGAGCGAGGGGGGCTTATTTGCCTTTTCTACCGGCAAAAGACTAAAACCTGTCTCCTTTCCACTCCTGTATTTACAGGGCAGGGCTATGTGCTTGAGAATAGACTCAGGCAAGACCTGACACTGCAGTGCTTCCCCCCCCCCATAACCCAGGCGTGAATCCAGCAGCATCTGACACTCCGGCATCCCATCCCCAGGGCTGGATGCATTCCCTCATTTCTAGGGAGCACTCGGGAAAGGCTCTCGCCCGGCTGAGGGGTCACAACAAGTGACACAGGCCTCAGCCCAGTGCTGGCCACTGCCTCCTCGCTCCCCAGGAGAGAAGGTCCCGGGGCAGTGGTTTGCCCAGCCCTATTCTGTCGGCCGAGAAGCAGCCCACGACTGACAGCCTGGCTGTTGCCGGAATAAATGAAGCTGTGATCGGAGCTGGGACACGAGGTATTACTGCAGAACAAATAAAAACGGAGCTAGAACTCCGTACTGCAGAGGTATTCATCCTTTGTGTTCCCTCAAAGAACAAGCCTAATCTACTAACCCAAGTAGATTAGTAAACAGTACATTCAGTTTTCAGAGACCTTCAGTATGTCTGCAGGGCTTGTGGAGTAAAATAATATAAGTAAAGGAAATAAATGAAAATTTTAGTAAAAAAAAAAAAAAAGAAACAAGTATTATAGCTGCTTCCTTTCACTGCTGTGAGGAAGATCAGGGAAGAGTCTTTTGTGTCAGTTTTATTTTGAACCCATTTCACTGCTGAATATGGGTAGAGATTAGTTCACTGCTAATTGTGCTGTTGGTTTTGTGATTCTATGAAAACCCCCTAAAAGTCTGCATGCAAAACCAATGAGGTAGAACACGTTTGTCAAGCTTAGTTCCAACATGACCAATGTAGCAGGAAAAGATTTTAAAATCATTGCCTCTCTTCAATAACAATAGTACATACAAGTGTTTACAAGAGGATTAAAAGCTGCTTTAGCGAGTTGTATTAAAGATTCCTTTATCAGACAAGTTTTATCAAAAAAACCTGTTGGAGCACTATGCGGCTAATCAGATGCAAACAGAAGCGGGTTATGTTACTGACTTTATTCTACTTGCTTTAAAAGGATGCACGATGTATCTGTAAAATATACGCCACGCGTACAATAAGCCATACCTATTAACAGCCTGCCCAATTACAACAACAGCAAAAAAAAAGCTCCACAAGCAACGACCCCTAGCACCTGGTAATTAAAATTGCTAATCACCAGCAATTATCTGGCACAGCTTTATAGCCAGGCGAAACAGTTTGACCCTTTGCCCACTGAAAGAAGAATGTTTGCTGTCTATTGATAAGTGCTTAGGCAAAGCTGTGTTGGGCTCACAGCCATTAAGTGAGGACTAATAGGAAGCCAACAAAAGAGCTCGGACATCTGTAGTGGGCGCTTCTAGCGGGCCAGGTTTGGGAGCACAGGTGTCCGATGGGCTCCTGCCAAAGGCCAGCACACAGGACATGGGGACTTCTTCTTAAAAAGCAAACTTGAGCTGCCCGTGTTTCCCAACCGGCTCCTCTGCAACCCAAGAGTGAATGCAAGTAAAGCCTCCAGGACAAAGCTTAAAATAATAACTCTTCTCGGGAGCGGTGGCTTGTTGTCAGACTGTCTACACACCTTCGAATGCAGAGAGGTGAGAAGTCCTGGCGGCTCAGTAATTTAGGTAAAGATTGTTCTTTGGTCTATTTCTGTCCTTATTAAGTATTGAGTTAAAGATATATAAAAATGTCTCTCTAGTGTGCTCTTTAAGTCTGAGATAGAGAGTTTGAGATAATACAGATTTATTTTTTTTCCATAGGACACTATTATGCTCAGAGCTATAAAATACCCTTCCATTGTTATAGCTCCAGAAAGCTGCCGCTAGAGATTATTTGAACTACAATAAACAACTCCATTAAAGCTTCTGAGCTCACCAATGACTCTTATAAGGTCCTAGATAAAAAGATCAGATTTTTTTCTTTTTTTGAGAGAGAGAGAGAAGGAAAGAGAAAGAGACAGTCTGGCAAAAATATTGCAAGCTTCTAATAATGAAGTGACCTACAAAACCTGAAGGACGAAGCATCCCTTAATCACTCAGGAATGCAAATTGCTCCAAGAACTGGCATCAGTGGAGATTATGAAGCCAGAAGCTGCTGACATCCAGAACCAAACCTCTGCAGCCTCATCCCTTCATTTAGAAGGGGCTTTTGGGGATCTTGGCAAGTTGGAGTTTCAGTGTGAAAGGAAGTCTACAGACACAAGCAATCTGGGGGCGTTCCGACTTGCACACACCACGCCTTTTCCTGCATAAGATCTCAAAGCCCATCTACGTACATCTTTGTACTGCGACATGTAAAATATGAACCGTTTTTTAAACGGGAAACAACACTGCTGGCACAATACTTGACAATATCTGCTAATCCAAAAATCATTAATGAAGTCATTCCAAGTGTTCTCTCCCTTCCTAACTCTCTTAAGCTCACCTCCCAAACTGCTTCAAGTTACTGGGGTTAGACAGCTTGAAAATAACATTATTATCCCATGAGTATGTTGTGAATAAAGCAGCCACAACTTGCATCTCTGCACCATTCGCATTGATAAAGTCTGCATCCTGACTGGATACCTCTTGTCTGCAGAGGACATCTCGCAGAACTCTGTATAGCTCCCGTTTAGCCCATACACAAAAATTCCCGTGCTAGAGAAGGAGCAATGTTATGATGGCCACATACATCTCATGCCAACATGAAGTAAAAATGCAGGTAGAATTTACATCCCAACCTAGGAGCCTGGAAACCCTTCTGGGTCATTCAGCTCAACTGCAGCCCAGTAGTTCTGTACTTTTTACCAAAGCCAACTGTAATAATTTAAAACAAAATTCAGATAAAAACATAAATAGATTTAAAAGAACCCACCTCTGTATTCCACACAGATTTCTCCCTTTGTAGAAAATAAAAGTTGAAGTTCAATTTTCTGCTTGAATTTTGGCATGTGCATGGGTTATTCTCCATTAGATTCCAATTCTTGATCATCGGTGTTACCGTGGGATTGCTGTCTACTGTTGTTTGTAAGCTCCTGCCAGAGTGAAAGACCCGGATTTTTCTTTGACAAATTCTTAGTGAAGCTAGAAAAAAAAAAAATGAAGTCACTGGAGATACACCTACTTACAAGCTTGGGCTGTAAAGTGCAAACCAAGATGAAACGATGGATTATAAATTCTGGCATTGCTTGACATTCAGATTCTTCTGCCTGCTTGTCTAATTCAATAATGAGCCACAGCAGAAAAGCATGCCAGCAGATTTGTGTAGTTTATCCATCACAGAGTAAATTACACTGAATGACTCTTCTCTAGGTTAGCTGAAGTAATGAAAAATATGAGGAAGAAGAGGAAAAGATTTTCCAACACTCTTTGCCATTTGGAGTCCATGAAATACCAATGGATTTCAGAAGGTTCTGTTCAAATTGGGACATCATGGCCACCCAGGTTATGAAAACATATTTCTCTACCAACATTTACATTGAAGAGTGATTTTTCAATACTGTTGTCCAAATTGCAAACTAATGGAATGACCAAAGGGGTAACAGTTCAGCTGATTTTTGTTCCATTTTTTGAGAGGGTGAATCTTTGGGGCTGGTAGTAGGATGGGTGAATGAATTCAGGGAACAGTAAATTAATCCCACCTTTGAAAAGTGTAGGGTCAAAACAAACAAGAAGATGTAGATGGGGAGCTAACATGCGGCTTGTGTTACCAATCATTTAATTTCCATTTCAAGTATAATAAGTGCCTAACACAGAATGGGTGCACAAAGTTCACCAAATCACCACTGCACAATAGTTTTCTCTTTTCGCTGTGCATAATTTCAAAACAAAACCAGCTCACCCATTTCTCCTTCAGGTGAAAGCCTGGCTGTGCCCCACAGGTCAATGAATCTGTTCTGGGCTCCCTTGGAAGAGAGCTCCAGAGTCAAGAGTCCTCCACTGAAAAGGTCTCGCTAGTGACTGCTAGACAATTAAACCTGGGGACTGCCTGCTCGAGTGCCTGTTAACCTCTTCTGTCCTGGGGAGGAAGAAGAAATGAAGGAGGTAGATTTCAAACCATTGAACCGCCGTGCTCCATCAGGAGTCC
The DNA here is from genome assembly GCA_035590195.1 of Aviceda cuculoides. Lineage (NCBI taxonomy): Eukaryota > Metazoa > Chordata > Aves > Accipitriformes > Accipitridae > Aviceda > Aviceda cuculoides. The sequence continues at coordinate 2,075,621 of JAVJGG010000058.1, forward strand.
TGGTGAGCTGTGCTGGTGTAGACGCAGTCCTGGGGAGCGCTCTGTCCCAGGATGGCACGTCGCATTCCTGCTAGTGCCTTCCCTGACAGCGTGCCAGCCCCGAGGATACAGCCGGGGAGAGGAAATACACCACTCTAGAAATCGGGAAGGCAATGCCTATCTTGGACACCTCGCTCAAGATGGACATAGGGTAACAAACACACTCCTGGACTGCCAGCGCTTTGTGGAAAGATAGGCAAATAGTCACCAAGAAATGAAACCTCTCTTCCCCCGGGTTACATATGTTCCTGCACGTTCCTTCTTCAGCATCAGCTCTGTCTCGCCCAGATCAAAACTCAGTAAATTTGCTCATACCTCCCTCTCAAGCTCGGCCAGGCTTTAGATGGGCAGCGGTGCTGCTCCTCCTGGACTGGACAAACTGCTGCTAAGCAAGACAAAGTTGCCACGGTGGCCCAAATCGTTTCAGCACCTCCCCTACCAGAAGTAAAGCACAGGGAATCACAAAACAAAGGGAAAGATGGAAAAACAGAGCCTACACATCATATACCTGGAATGAGGATTTGTCCCGGTACGTCTTGGACTTTTGACCAGTCTGGGAGACAGGCTCCTACAAGACAGACACAAAATGGAAATATAGAACAAAAAAGTGAAATGGAAAAAAAAGCAGCTCATCTGTAATTTAAAAAATGTTCATAACCTGATATATTTTACAGAGAACTCTCAAAAAATTCGAGTTATTATTTTCTGCCCAGTTTATATCTTGCAGACATAAGCAGACAACCAACAATAGGAATGTCAAATCCTGACTCCAAAGTTTGCAGCCATATTATGTGAAGTTGAAATGACTTCAGATTTAAAAACTGTAGACCTTACCTTTATGGAAAATGCAGCAAGTCTCAAGTGTGTAAACAGTGGGTAAGCAAAGAGACTATAAGGGGCACACGGTGTTTATATTTGTTGGAATATGAGAGTTCTCACACTAAAAGCAGACCCAACCCTCTGAAGCACTTTAGATTTTGCAGAGAAACAGCATTTCACCCAGAGAAGGATGGCAACAATTTACTGGCACGAGACAGAGGACTGCTAAGCAGCTGAGGAATTACTGCGCCAGAAATCATGAATTTGGTCAAGATCCCCCTTCTGTATAGCTCATTTTCATGCTGTGTTCAAGTGATGGTCCTGTTCATCCCCAGACACCTCCTGAATAAAACAGTAGTGCAGAAAATTACTGCTGTGCTGACAGTATTTATCCTGTTTAGCCAATATTTATTCTGTCCAACTTATGTCTATCCCCTCTTTATTTAATGGGTGAGATGATGTCTGTGAAAGTACTGTGGCTTTTGATTTCTTGTACAAAACTCTATAGGAGCATTTTAAAAAATCTAAATACTTGTTAAGTGGGTTTGTTGGTAATCTTTCTGATTACCTCCATGGACTCAAATCTGAATAGCACAATATTTATTTCAGGGAAACAATGCCAGGCTTCCCTACTGATTGTCAGATATTAGATCTCTGGTGTACTGTGGCTTGGCCTTAGCCATTGCCCTGGCAGTTCCCTATCTGGTACTGAAGGAAGAACAGTTCACAATTCCCGAGGCCCACTTAAAATGTTTTCTTAAAAACATGCACCTTTACCATTCTCGCATTTTTCATGACAGGAAACCATGGTTTGGTTACCAGCTCAGTTACCTCCTGGTTTAGTTGCTTATGGTTGCTGAATGCATGTTGTGCAAATCATTCTACCCAACATGCTCCAGAATGTTCTCTTGACACCGCCTGACTTGTTTTACCTTTATTATTTGAAGTGACAGATATTTTTGTAACATCTTCTGGGTGGAAGGCACATACAAACAGATTATTTACCTTACCTGAGATGTCTCTATCCTCCTTAGAAACCTGCCAGTTTCTTCATAAGCCCAGAAGATTCAGCAACTGACTATGGTTTTTTTTGCCGAGGCTTGAAGTGAGGTTAATGCATTGTAAATTGTTTTTAAAAGAAAGCAGAAGGGTCTTGGTCAAAACTCCAGATCCTTTACATGTTCCCGTAGGCGCTGAATGTGGGGTACATCACTCCAGCCAAGCTGGCAGGTCTGGTGGTGCTGGTGGCACCGCTGCTTCCATTGCTGCTACGCCCCACGCCGCTCACGACCGTCTGAACCTAGATCAATGCAAATTTAGCAGCAAACTACACCTTCCTCTGTTTACCACACTCGGCCCCTAAAGAACGCTTTCCGCAAGAGAGAACGCGTGAAAAGGGCCCCGGCCCCCAGAGCTCCCAAGAGCTTTTCTGGCTGGAGGTGCACGGTGCGGCTCCCACCAGACTGAAGCAAGCATGGGTGCATCCGTTCATGGGGTGGGAGTCGGACGCCCGGGTGGTTTGTGGGCCCTAATCTCACGGTAAGACTGAATCAGCACCAAAAGTCTCTGTAATGCTGGTATTAAGTGGGCCCAGGCAGCCACGTCCAGGTTTGGCCAGGCATTTGACTGCAGCTTCTGCAAGTCGGAGTGTCCCGTGCCAGCCAGATTTGGGACAGAAGGGACACCTGAGCTGACCATCTCCCTGCCTTCCCATCCTGGAAAGGTCTCCAGAGCCTAAAAAAGGCACCCGAGCCAGCCAGGCCACAAAGGCAGTGCTTTGGCGGAGGACAGCAGCCTCCGTGGTTGCCACCTCTCAAGAAGGCCATCTTCACGGTGAAGTACACTGAGGCCTCACGTCTTTCCAGGCTTATGCACCAACGTCTTCCAGTTCCCAGGGTTTCAAATCCCTATGGTAATATGGTATCTTCTGGTAAACGCCCCCCTAGCCCACAAGGAAATGGAACCAGTGCCTAACACGAGGATGGAGGTTAACCAGAGATGGTTAGAAGTGTTGATATTGGGCTGATCTCTCTCGCCAGCTCTCTTAATCTGAAGGGAAACTGAACTAGACCTTTCAGACCAGTAGTACAAACGCAAAAATGCATTATCAGTGTGCCAGGCTTGGCTGCAACTTCTGTCAGGTACCCTATTAGAAGGTAGAAAAGAGCTCCACTAAATAAAAAGCCTAGCATTTTTTTAATAAATTCTCCAATCATAGGTTGTTTCTGTAGAATAAAAACTAAATCTTTGTCTGCCAAAGATCACCGTTCAGCTGAATACCATGACACATTCCATTTCAAAGCATTAGGATAGGGAGATCCTAGGTCAGTGGATGATGACACAACAAAATTTCTTTAGAGAGCTTAAATGGAACATTGTTATTGAGATACGGTGCCCTTGCTGAGGAACGTCATGAAGGAAACAGCAGAAAAGACTGCAGGAGATGCTAAAAAAAAAAAAAAAAAAAAAAAAAATACAAGTGTGGCAAAAATTTAAAAAAAAAAAAAAAAAAAAATATGATGTGGAATGGGAAATAAACCCAA
>JAVJGG010000058.1:2079613-2092903 GCA_035590195.1 Aviceda cuculoides
TGAACCCTACTGAGCAACAACTGAAAACATCAGGGTGTGATCAACATCATTCTCACGCTGAACCCAGAACAGCACTGTACCAGCTACTGGGAAGAAAATTCACTCTATCCCAGCCGAAACCAGGACACCATCTTCCCCTCGCATGCAGAACCGAGCAAATAGAGCTACAGGCAATTTTGGAGAATGGCAGCTCTGAAGCACCCAGAGTATAAACATTCCTTTTAGGTCACAAGACAGAGAGGGAGCAATGCCACCGGCGAAATACTGAGAAGGGAAAAGATGTGCAAAATGGTGACACAATTAAAATATTCCTTGTGCCATTTTTGAAAATTTCTAAAGACAGTGGTGTAACCAAAGTCTAAAAACCTCTCAGTTATTATTACAATAACCCCTCTATAAAAAGTTCCATAAAGCATGCAAGGCCCTTTTACCCAAGATCACCAAAAGAGTGTGAAAACAAGTTTCAAATGTTCTTCTGTATTTCATGGAGATGAGTAATTCAGTTACTGGTTACACAATGAAGTTTCTATTTTTCTATTCATGGAATATTTGCACTGTTTCAGGTTTATTTGAGAATTTCAAGTAATAAACATTGAATATTATTGTTTATGTTTCTCGAAAATATTTGTGAGAGCTTTAATAAAGTGCTTGATAGCCAATAATAAGAGTTCGAACCGTGAATTTTAGTTTGAGTTTGGTCATATTGTTATAGCTGTCTCCTGGCTTGATGAGCATCACTTCTGCAACTGGGAGAGATTTAAGAAGCCTCTGAAGAGGGGGTGTATTTGTATAGGATTGAAAGTTTTACATAATTGCAATCCTTCTTCTCCAAGCCTAAACGTTGCTTTTGCTAGTCAGAAGAGGTGTTTAAGAATAGAGAGCAGACGTAGTCAATGGTAAAATGTATTAACAGAATTCTAGTTTTAAAGTAAGTTTTCTCATTCACAAAAAAAAAAAAAAAAAAAAGCTGATTCAGACCAGCTTGTAAAGGATTCGTTATCCTTCTATTTCTTTGTCAGAGTTCAGGCTGGAGTTTGGAAAGCTGCTTCCCCTTGTGGGCCCAGCAGTATTTCTCTCACTTTATAAAAAAATTCCACTTCCAGGGCAAATAAATTAAAAAAAAAAAAAAAAAAAAAAAAATTTCTTATCCTCAAGTATTGAGATAAGCATGCTTAGGATTCTTAAAAAAGTAATCTCATTAAGCACTTTAAGACGCTTTAAGTAAGCACACATATACAGAGGTAAATGTTCATATGTAACTGGAGATGGAATAGCTTTAAGTGAAAATAGGTTCTTTTTTCACAGTATAACATACTTCCATGTGAAAATGGGAAGGGGGGATAAAATTAAAATAAAAATGTCTAAAGGGAAAAGCTGTAGGAAAGTAAACACCTACATCGAAAATTAAATTAAAAAACTGTAGCAGAGAAGAGGATGCAGAAATATTTTGGAAGAGTTTCCTTTTATATTAAACAAAGATTTAAAAAAAAGGTAAGTGGCCCTATTAAACAATTTTCTGGTTCCCAACCTCCTTCAGGTGTCTCAAATCAGAAAAGCACATCTGGGACACCTAAGATGGATCACTGCTTTTAAGGAACTGGGCCCATGATAGAAAAAAAAAAAAATAGTGAAGTTCTTCCTATCTTGTTCAAATCCACACGCGCTCTCATGAGGCAGCATGACCTTATTCCCACGTCATGTCTCATGACAAATTTGAAATACCTGCTCAAAGCCATGGGAATGGTGATGATTTAAATAGAAGAGATGGAAGAGTTCACAAAAAACTTTTTCTAACTTTGTTCACAGGCAAGTCTTGCCTCTTTTTACAAATACTCGCCCAGGAAATTCAGGGACTGGCAGAGTGCTGGCAAAGAAAATTTCATGTCAGGTCACAGAAGCTTGAGAGAATTATGGACAGAAGAAAACAAGGGCATAGAATGGAAAGCATTAGGCAATCGTGAGAGGTAACGCAGACATCTCTGCCTCATTAAGTGGAATCTGCTCCAGAAGCTGAAACATTTCTTCAGCCAGTTCCCTTTCCTAACCACCACCTTCCTTTCCAAGGCAGTCTGGGTCAAAAATAAAAGCCTTTGGCATGTTATTAGGCCTATCTAGTCATAAATTCCCTTTCTTTCCAATCAAGACAAACGAGAGTCCCAAATCCTCCTGTCTCAGGGTTAAACCACAGCCCCACTGGCCTTTGCCTGCTGGATCAAAGTCCCAAATGTCCTTTCTGTTCCTCAAGCTGTACGCGAGCAGACACCTCTCACTCTTCTTTTCTTCTGGCTGCAAAAAGAGAAGCTCCAGGCATCTTTTCTGAGGGTTTTGACAAACCCACAGATGTCTCAGGAAAGTTCCTCTCAGCAGATATTTCATCCTCCTTCCAGAAGCCCAAGAAACCCTGGTGTTGGCTATAGGGATGTTCCCGTTGTTAAAGAAAATTTTGTACTGACCTGATGGCAATGTGGGGAGGGGTGAGCTCTGTTTTTCGAAAAGCCAAACGAATATAGCGAGGCCTTGACCAGCCAACAAGCAGAAGGCTGGCCTCCACTTTGCACAAAGCAGCACAAGTACCTTTTAAAAGAAACAAAATTATTGTACGGCGCTGCACAAGGGGAAGCCCGCTTTGGGTGTGCATGCAGCGGTTCTGTTTCAAGGTAGTTTCAAGGACATCGTACCAAAGACATAGATGAGATAGATATATGCATAAAAATATAAATATATATATATATATAAAAATATATATATAATGTGTCTGGGGTTTAGGATCAGCAGGTAAGATGGGCAATGAAGGCTCAGAGGCCTTTCAAACCATTTTTTGCTGAAAGAATTGACGCTCAGACATTACAGACCGACCGAGGGGCTTAACGAACTTTCCAAACAGGTCTTTCAGCAGTTTGTAAAGGTAACATAACGTTCACCATTCTGTTACTGATAATGAAGTCAAAACTGCAATTACAGAGTGCTTTAGCTGAACTTTGAAATGCAAGATGTAGAGATATTTTGCAACCCACAATGTCTTTACTACACTGTTGCCCACATTTAGGAAGTGCTCTAATGGCAGCTTTCAGAGGACTATGGGTACCAATCCTGCTGGAGCAAACCCCTGCACTCACTGAGGATTTAGCAAGCAGTGTTTGGGGGCTTAAAGGAAAAGCACCCTTTTTTACAAAAGGAGACCACGTGTGGGTGTCTAAAACCAAAAGGACTCTTGAAAAACACTGGGAACAGACATTAAGTGATTACATTTTCATACTGCATTAAGTTATTAGCCAGGCGCAAATGATTGTGGTCAGGAGAAAAGATGATGAGGATAAGAAGGTTGTTGCTCTTTTTACGTGAAGAATTACAGAAAGTTAATACCAAACAGAGCAGATTTCACATGGCTGGAAAAAATATAGATGTGAAAGGAAAAAAGATTACAGGTAAAATGGTTGGCATGGCCTATTCAATTCAACAGCTTTGTGGAAGCGATTTAAATCTATGCCATTTAGATATTAGGCACTGCTGGAAGAAAATAAAAGCAATGAAAGTTTTAACATTCTTCTCTCCAGAAACATTATGGTTGGATTTTACCTATAAAACATTAGTTCAGGTTTTACAAAGTAGGTAATTAAATGTTTACAAATACACTGCCCTTACAACTGGAGTGGCAGCAACAGCAAGATTCCCTTTCAAATTGTACTCGTGAATAAGAACGAAATGTATTCGGTGCTGCTGTTTGACCTTTCAGTACTGATGTGAAAAAAGTTGGGCTGCTTCAGTCTTTACATCCAAGGCTCCACAATACAGCACACCATAGCAAAAATGATCCCGATAAGGCTAACACATTTTATACTGGTGGTGAACAAGACGGTATCTTAAGTTGCTCCCAATTTAAACTATTTATAAACTTCCCTTTACCACTGTCATCCCCAGAGGGTTAAACTTGTGGGAGGATTGCATGGATGTCACAGGATACAAGTCTACGGGGAATTTCTCTGTAACCCTGTAACCCTCACCTGGAAAGACCAGCCTGTTTGCCCTCACTACACGTGGAAATACTTGGGCCCCTGTGAGCAACAATCCCATTAAATTTGAAGTCAAATCAGACCAAACAAGACACACCTCATTTTGTTTCATAAAAAATGGAGAACCCATCACTCTTCTCCTTTTTGAAAAAGCGAGAGGCAGTTGTTCCATCCTTTCACTCACCCAGGACATGAACAACGTGCTTGAATTTCTTTCTTGGCAGCGAGGAAGTAAATCTATGTGTGACACAAGAGCTGCAAACTGGTGTGTGTCTCTCTGTAACCTAACCCCAGTCACCAGCACATTTCTGTATCCTGCTGGCTATGACACTAGCTTAAACCAGAGTATATTAAAAGAACAGTATTTTGACCCATGTTCCAGGGACCGTAACAGGACATTAAACAGCCAAAGAGCAAAGTATATTTCCAGATTCATCTGCTAAGGTTACTGAATGGTAACATACAGGGGGCAGAAATTAAAAAGTTTTCTCCTTGACTGATCTTCAAGGAGTCAGACCCCTGGTTCCTACTGACGCTTCACTCTGATGGGACATAGTTCTTCGTCTTTGGGGGTTTTAGGGTGGGGTTTTTTTTTTGGTTCTGGGCTTTTTCTCTTCTCATTCTGACAACATACATTTACAAACCAGACTTGTGTCTGAGAGATGAGACCAGAAGTGGTCTCAGGAAGGAACAGAAACCAAATTATATAGGTGTGATTTACAATGATGTGATTTTCCTGATGGGCTGTGAAAAGTCCTGATCGTTCTTTGCATCTTGCCTAGTGCTGCTTTAGGTCCTTGTAAGGACTACAGTGATGACTGCTGCTGGTTGTGACCTGCAGATGTAGTCCGCTATGACCAGCACCAGCTTCAGTGGTGGTACTACTCAGTGTAAAAGGCACTGATAACCATTCTTTAGTTTCTCCAGGCAGCACACAATTCGTAAGGAGCAAAGATTTCTGGCCAGATAACTACGGGAAAAATTCCTGTTTTGGGGTTTTTGTTTGGTTTTTTGGTTTGGGTTTTTTGTTGTTGTTGTTTGGGGGGGTTTTTTTTGTTTTTTTGTTTTTTGGGTTTTTTTTTTGGTCGAGTCTGCTTTTAGGATCCCTTTATGGCTATAATTATTTATTACATGTATTACTGTAGGCTTCCTACTTGTGCACCGACTCTGTACCAGGAGTTCTGGTAGATGAATCAAGCTCTCAGCGTCCATGCCCGAGGAAGCCAAATCACCCTGCCATTTCCACTGGCAGTATCAACGAGTCACAGCTGACCATAAGGGAGGCCTGAGCTCCTAATTCATATGTGGCACCTACATGTACATATCTAAGTAAAAGTATCCTGATCCAGAGCTGGGCTCCATCCTGGAAGTCTAGGAGAATACAGTAGACATGAGAAGTGGATCAGGAAAGGGTCATGGTTTCTGCATCATCTAAGAGATAGTGGTTTCCGTACACCGGCAGACTAACCATTTTCAGGATCTTTGTCGGCATAACAGAAGAGCCTCAAGAAGAGATCTGATAAAACAAGATGAACTGCAAATTTTTAGGAGGAGCTTTCTTCTAAAGTGGGGAGAGCAAGAAGATGCTTGTTTGAACGTTAAGTGAGTCATGAAGGTAGGAGTTTTCCTAGCAGTGCCGGATAAGGTGGGAAATAGCCGTAGAAGAAGGTGCAAGTCAGTAGAGGGACATCATGGTCCAAGAGGCCACCTTTTCAGGAGAGTACACACTACCCTTTGGGATTCTGGTCTTCGACAGCAAGGAAACAACTCACCTGTCGGTAGCAAGACAGGTTGTGAGACTGAGGATGGAAATGGCATGTAGAGAGATGCTGAGGAGGTCTATCCAGAGACGGTTCCCGCAGGGCACTGGAGGCCTCTGGAGGAAATACAGGGAAGGTCAGTAGGGAATCACAGCTGCCGGCCTGCCCTGGAGCTCCCTGGAAGTACAAAGCATGCGGCTGGGCCACAGAGGCACCCAGCCTCTTGGATCACAGCCCTGAAAATTGCAGCTGGGGTCGAGAACAAAGAGTACAGCCTCCACTCCCTGGGAACACGATGGAAGTTTTTAGGGGGCCTTTGGGGTGCACACTGGACCCTGCCAGCCCTCTCCTAGAAAAAGCAGGACCCTACAGAGATCCAGCATTACAGCAAGTGCAGATTAGCACTCCCCAGATAAAGGTGCTCAGACTGGCCCCTCCACCATCCCTCCAGATTGGATTGCACCTCCCTTGCTTTCCCAAAGCTCATCCTGAAATCATTCCGGTTCGGCCAGTGGCACTGTGGGGGCCAAACCACCCAAGGTGACATCCAGATGGGACTTTGGGAAGCACGCACACACGCATCCGCGTAGCTACGGACAAACGCGCTCCCTACGGATCAGCTCAGACGCAGGATCAACAACCGCCAGCGACCCAACAGCCTCGGACACGGGGGCCGCAGCTCATCTCACGGCTGAGGAAGGGCCGTCACGACGAACGGCGACACCACACTGGCGTTCGCCATACCGTCACCTAGCCGCCGCGAGCTGGTCCTGGGCCATGAGAAGGGAGCGAGGCAGAGCCGCCGCGGCGTTTCCCAGTGGCATGTACGAACTGGGTGTCGTGGGGTTGATGAGCTGCGGCCGAAGCTCCCCCGGGAAGCGTCGTACCCGTCGTTTGTGCGGGGACGGCCTCACGCACGCCTGGCTCGGTACGCGGGGCTGGAGCAGGAGCGAGGACGGCGTGCGTGCCGAGGGCAGCCTGGGGAGCTGCCCGACCACCAAAGTTTGGGGCCAGAGCACGGCGCCGGTCTCGTTCGTTTTAAGAGAGCCCCTTCGCGACTTAAACGAAGGCGACGACACCTCGCAAGATGGCTCTGTGCAGAGTCAGCGGTAATGGGCTCTGTTCTGCATTCACGGCAGCTTCGGGGACGCTGGGGTTTATTTTAGCCCAGTGCATAATCCTGAGACGCAGTTCCTTGTCTTACTCCCTAATTATGCACCACCACACATTCCTTGTTAATTTGTATACAGAGTGGTAATCTCGCCGAAGATCCTGTGCCACAGGTAAATCGGGTTATTACTGTGACATGTTCCTGTTACAGCTTATAAATTCCTGTAGTCATTATTCATATTTGCTACACATAACCATTGTGGAATAACATAGAAAAGAAATGGTTTTAAGATTAAACACGCCAAAATCCCAAATATTGTGGTGCCTATTATTTTAGTTTTCTTTTTGTTTCCCGCGTTCGCATGTTTATACAGTGCTGCAGGTAAACGCTCCCCCATAGGTTTTTCTATCACTGTCATATTATCAGGGCATGCAATATAATAATCAGATCTGTTAAAGCACCGGTGATGTCTCTATTGGCAGACTCATAAAAGAGCTCGGTGACCTTGGTTAATTAGCCATGTAATAAACCAGAACTGAAAGAGCCTATTCCCACAAACCCCAGCACAGCACCCCTCCACCCCCCGCCTGGCAGAGGGCTCTGAATGGGAAGTCAGCAGACACAATGCAAAGTGCAGCCACTTAGCCTCAGAGCCCTTTGGAATATATGCAAAGATTCACAAAGACATTTCCTTCCAGCCACTGATTAAGAAACAGTCTTTAAAACAAAAAGATTAGTTTTCGGAATACTTGTGGCAGTTATTTCTCTCCTTTTACTGGCCAGTACTGCTTGAGTTATATTTAGATAAATGTGTATCTTTCTGAAGCCTCACAACACTTGTATTTCAAAAAAATCTTCAAAGATTCTTCCACTTCAGAAACGTTTTCTATGAATTCACCGATTTGTTTTCATGTTTATTTCATACATTCCAAATACAAAAAACCCCAACCCTTCTATTAATTAATAGCTAATATAGTATTCTTTAAATGCAATTTAATTTGCACCCTTACGGTGCAGTCCTCTTGAATTGTAAATCATATTAATACAAATTATATGGAAAAGAGTGTTACATGTATTTCCGTTGCTTACTTGATTTGATTAAAAAGTAAACCTAAGAAGTTAGAACTACACTATAAAAACAAAATGGTTGGCCTTTTCTCTGAGGGCAGGAGGTAAAATGAAGACAAATTTTTAGCGTATTCTTCGACTTTATCCTATCAGACTCTTTAGAAATGAAAGCTTATTTAAGTACAAGCAAGAATCACTACAGTTTTATATTCACGCAAATGTCGGTTCATAACAAGCATAACCGCAATTAAACACACAGCCACAGAGTTACTATTTTCTTCTGCAAGTACAGTATTTTTTCTGATTGTTATAGCAGTTAGTTCTTTCTTAAGTATGCTTATGTGAAGTCCATGGCTGCTGTCCTTTCATGGCGTGCTCCTGAATTCTGGCACAACACAGAAAACAAACAAAAAACCCCAAACCCCTAAGAGAAGCTAACGCTGGCTTTCATATCATCAGCTGTCACTTCCATACCGGACAGTGATTTTCATTTCATAGGAAAAAACCAGTATCAGCACCAGCAATTTCTTTAATTAAACCCATTTTTTGCTCCAAAATGCTTTTCATTTTCCAAGTAAACCTTAAAATTCTGGTGTTCCTATGTAGTGACACTGATGAATATCAGCCTGGTTTTAAATCCTATACCCTGTTCATCCATTCAGGATTGTGTTAGCTGCAGTCTTTTCTTTCAGTACTGCAGATCATAGTAAATTCACACGAACAGAGCGTTTCACTGGGTCTGCCAAACAGTCTCCATTATCCTGGGGAATTGTTAGAATATCAAGCGCAACAATGTCCTCGACAAATCTGAGATTATAGCTGGGTGATAGCAGAGTATCCAAGAGTAAACTTTTCCCTAGATATTCTTGATCATTGAATCCCAGAGTAAAGTGGGAGATGTGTTTGAGGCAAAATATATTTGCTAACTCCCTCTCTGTGTTTTCTAGTGTGATCTCAGAGACCTCTGGAATGAATCTAAAGGCTGAGGAAGCTGCATGGCTCAGCAGCTCATTTGATAGACAACGTGTGTGTTTGTTCACATTCATAAAATTGAAGATTTTGATCCATGTGCTATAAATACAGTGCTAGTACTCATACAGGAACGTGAGCAATCCCCATGACTTGTGATAAGGATATACATGAACCGTTCAGGATCAGACACTTCAGCTGAATTTTCCAGACAGCGTTCAACTTCTAGTGTGACTACAGCCATAGAAAAAAAGCCTAATTAGACAGGGAGAGGGGTAGGTACATACTGATACAAGGGGCCATTATAGCTTAACGTGAAGTTGCAGAAAACACCAGCACGCGACAGACAAAGAGGAAGAGAACAGGGACCCGTGAGTTAGTTGCTCTCCTTCGATCCCGATACCGTAAACGCTTCTGCAAGGCAAACCAAGAGGACCCTTCCCAGGGAGGAACCCGGGCACGGGTTTAAGAGTTGGCAGGACCGGGGCTCTCGCCATTTTAAAATGTTATGCTACATAAGGTGCAGTTTGGTGGTGTAGCAAAGGTAGGATTTGGTGGCGTAACGACCCCACCAGGAAGGCTCCGTAGCTACTGAAAATACCCACGGGAACCGCCATCTCCTCTGGCAGAGCCCGGTCCTGCCGCGTCCCCCACGTCAGCACAAGCCCACGGCGGGCCCGGGACCGCGGCGGTGCATCCCCGGGCTGCGACGCGGGCCGGAGATGTCCCAGGTCCGTCCAGCATCTCCCTGGGGAAATCCCGAGGGCACCAGTCCAGAAGAACACCAGAGCTCGCCTCCCGTGGCGGGTTGCCACTGCTGCACAAGCATCTCCCCAGGAGTGAACTTCCCCCACTGCAAAAAGCCTGTGCCCCAGAAGAGAAAAGTTTGGAAGTGTCAGCTGCAGGTACGTCTCTCTCCCATTTCCAGCTCCTGTGGCTGATAAGGCTGGAGGAGGATGCCCTCCTCTGGCTGCGCATCCCCTTTCATCCAGCCGCAGAGGCTGAAGAGAAATCACTTTGAACGCTGAGGCGGGGAGCTGGAGGCAATTACTGGTGATTGATAGCGCTAAATATGAAACCGCATGTACCTCATCCATGAAGCATGGAATCAGCAGCATATTGTTAGTGGGGGAGATGAATGGGGCTTGAGATAACCTTGGCAAATTAGGCATATGTTAGCATTAAGCTTTGTCAGTAAGCAGGCTATAAATTACAGACATATTGTAACTCCATAAACTCATCTAATGAATTGAATGACAGTGGTAATTTAAGGCAGAATGGAACTGTTTAACCCTTTTAAGAATTTAGCTGTATTTCTATATTACGCAACAATCCAAACTGTATTAAAAGGTTGGCGTTTCATATATACTGCAAGATACCGTAACCGGGAAACAATTCTTCCATGTTTCATGTACATTTTAACAAGCAGCCAGCAACCTGCAAATTATTTTGCTTACGAGTTCATTAAAAAAGAATGGAAAAAGAATGGAATGGCTAGGGGGGGTTCCTTGCACATTCTCTTACTTTATCATTCTTTTTCTGTATGATCAAGTTAAATATATGTAAGCTATAAGACACAGCATGCCGTGCATTTCCGGACTACTACTGAACACCTCGGGAGGTGTTATAAGACACAAGGCTAAAGGGCAAGTGACTTTAGTCATGAGAGACGTGCAATAATCCCTTCAAAATGCATGGCCTGCAGTGTCTTACTGCTATTCTGAAATGGAATTTATAAATAAAAATAAGAGGAAAAAGTCAGTCTCCCGCATTTACTGGCTGCTATTGACAGATTTACGCCATCAGTGACAGCTAATCCAGGATTCTGAAGCCATTTTATATTTTACTGTATATTTCAGCCAAAGTAACATTTGAAAATCATTGGCACATCAATGGCATAAAAGGGCTTAAAATCTAACCCAGAAAATTTAATGCAATATGTTATTAATTAAAATGTGTCAACACAAGAAAAATGTATTTTTGCTTTTTTTCAGTAGAAGTAACTGAAGAAATTGGTATATCGACTGTACCATAGGTACAGTCCACTTTTAAGGAAAGTTTAGAAAAGCACACCTTTTCACACACTTTCAGGCACTTATCTTGGCACTCACACAAACCACTGAAAAAATTCTCATCAAACTTTTGTAGAATATTTGCCTTTACACACATCATTCCCTTTAACAAGACGCATCAAATGAAACAAATACAAGCATTTATCTCGGTGCCGAGTGAATACAGAAATCAGGCGGACAGTCCTGAGGGATGCAAGGTTAGAAGGGGGCCTTGGCAGAAGGGACACTAAGCAGAAAGTGAAATCCTCAACATATGGCATTTTTTTATTAAGTAAATAATCATTACTTCAGCTGCCCACCCATGATCATAAGCCATATCAGAATTAAAGAGACAGCATTCAGTGATAGCTCAGTGCGAAAAAAGGAAGGAGAGGTACAGTTACAGGTATTTTTTTCATGTCTGACACTGTAGTTAGTCCTTCGCAGGTATTTCTTTTTAGGAGAGAATAATCTTTATCACAACATCAGGAAATACAGGTGCATTTTTAGCTCTGGTTTGGCCGATGAAGAAATGAAGCCTCCATGGGGCTCACCTGGACTTACACGAGGAGTCTGCAAAAAAGCCAGGAGGAGCCCCAGTCCTCATCAGTCCCCTCCTTGAACCCAGGTAGCGTTACCCCCCAGGAATGTGCCCGAGATCAGCCAGAGGCGTTCTGCTGCCAAGAGTCGCGATAGAGAAAAATGTCAGAGTGCAGGCAACGTGCCCCTTCTTCCCAACCCAGGTGCCTCCTTTGCCTGTGTTTGCTGTATGAGCCGGGGCTTTCCCTTCTCCAGGGTTCCCAGCCCCACGTTACCCTGGAACAGCACGAGGGGGACTGTAATACGGCTTGTCACCTTGCTGTGGTACCAAACGCAAAAGGATTTTTTTTTATTTTCTTTTCTTTCTTTTTTTTCTTTCATACAGTGCAATTAGAGCACACTTTTCCATTGGCACATGTGGAGCAGAATTTGGGAGGTCTTCCTCAAGATGCTCCTGGTTATTACCTCCTTTAGTTCTGTCCACATTGGTTTTTAATAAATAGGACTAAAACTTAAGGCTCATGGCTCAAAATTTCTCTGCTTTTCTCTGGATTACCGCTTTATTCCAAAGGAAAATATTCTCCAGAAAACTCCATGACTTTCATGTATATTTATGAAATACATATACACTATTTTCTTACAATAATAGCGCACAAAGTTATCTCTGTGTTTTGTGAGTGTTCAGCGTGCCACGGGTTCAAGGTTGTTAGCACCTGGGACACAAGGTAAGGAGGACAAGGAAGGATATCAGCATTTTGATTGAAAGTAAAAAGGTGCGAGAAGCAGCTAAATGAGGCAAAGGGCATTATGTTCATAGTGAAAGAATTTAAAGTAACAGCAAGTGGGAAATCAAGATAATTCCTCCAAGACTGACAGCACGAGATAGGAGTTTATGCAGAAAATGCTCTATTGACTCAACTCCATTTCTAGCTACGGTAGCCAAAGATACCTTCAGCTACTGGTGAGGACTTTCATGAGAGGAGCAAGTAAAATTATTCAGTAGTGAGTGGTCTTCCACGCAAGTACCACAAGGAGGAGGAGGCTTCAAATACTGCGTGTTCTGTAACCATGCTTTGTTAATTCGGAAAGGCTACGTCCTGGAGAGTAGAACAAACCCCGTTACCGTAACAGCCGGTGCCGCAACATCCTTCTCCTGCGTGGCACGGTTGGTACCAGGCTTGGGGTGGAAGTGGTTCACCTCAACCTGGACGTGGCCGTGAAGCTCGGTTGTTGCTGATGTTTGAGCTGGTCCTGAGATGGAAAGGGAGCTGCCGGCTGTGGCCGAAGTGAATATTGTCTTCTAATAGTCATCCAAATGCTGCTCCCGAGTGGCGGAGAACACCAACGCAGGCAAAGGGCTGTAGTTACGCCCTTTGGGGATACTAAGGGGATTCCGAAACGGCTTTCTGCACAGCCCAGCCTCGGGGGTGCGACAGCTCCGACTCGAGGCCGCCTGCTCTCAGCCATCCCTCACCTCTTGGCACAGAAGCTCCAGAGAAAGAGGTGCAGGTGCCTCCTGCCATCAGGCACCCTGCGCAGCTGAGACGCCTCGAGAGGCTGATGGATCTGATCCAGGACCTCCTGGAGACTTACTCTCATCACCCTGACGGGATAGCTGGGTCTCGTGGTTTAACCCCAGCCAGCAGCTCAGCACCAGGCAGCCGCTCACTCACTTCCCCCCCCACCCAGTGGGATGGGGGAGAGAATCGGGAAAAGAAGTAAAACTTGTGGGTTGAGATAAGAACGGTTTAATAGAACAGAAAAGAAGAAACTAATAATGA